>JAVGVS010001840.1:0-14750 GCA_032718565.1 Distichodus sexfasciatus
CACACACGACTCATACCCCACACTCACACACGACTCATACCCCACACTGACACACACGACTCATACCCCACACTCACACGACTCATACCCCACACTCACACGACTCATACCCCACACTCACTCTCTCCCGTCAGGCCGCGGGTGCGTGAGGGCGACGAGAGCGCGCGCGCTGGTGTAGTTAATAAGTGCGCGTGGAGGATAACGGCGCCGCATCGCGAGCACGCGCACTAGCCCGCTCGCCCTCATCCTCCTCCTCCTCCACATAACGGCCTGAACGGACAAACCTAGGACGGAGTTTAATCCTCCTCATAATCCACCCGGACCACAAAAATAAGTTGATTTGTGACAAGTGATGACAAGAAGGCGGCCCGAGCCCTGCGTATTTAACATGCAAAAGCGCCGCGCGGCCGCCTCCCCGCCGGAGAGAAAAGTAGCCACCGAATAATCCGTCATCATCCAAACCGAGCCATAATGCAACAAAACATTCTACATTTTATTACTTACAAAGGGCAGTCTGCGACGAAATCTTGGGTGTACGAGCAGAACGGGTCGATAAGTGTCGATCCACAGCGTCCAGGTGTTTAAAAATCCAGTTATTTGAGGGGGGAATATTAGGAGTGTAAATTCCTCACTCGCGGTTTCGGCACTGAGGCGCCTGTTCCCGCCTCGTCACACCGCATACTAAGCGTACTATGCAGTATCCCAAAAAAACCCGCGCCACAAGAGGAAAGCCAGTGTCTGGAAACCTACTGTTTAGTACGCTAGTGGGCGATTTGGGACGCACCCCTTTCATCCTCATTCCCACCCACTCCGGCTGCGTCCCCAACCGCACACTAGCGGACTGTAGCGGGGTTATTTGTGAAGGCGAGGGAAGGACGCAGCTCGCCGACTTGTATTTTAAATGCAAAAGGCCTCCATTTGCCTAGGCTTTAGTCACCCAAAATATACAAAAATGAACCGATATAGCTTTGTTAGCGTTATTTATGACTACCAAAATTAAGACGGAGCAGGCCGGCCTCCTCGCTGGGCACCAGGACCCGGGGGAAGCCGCCGCTGCTCTAATCCAGGGTTCTGATTGGCTAACAAGATATAATTTAAGTAGAAAGGTAAAGTCGCGCTACAAGTATAGCTAGGTAGCTACAGAATGAAGACGACAAAGCCGGCTACAGTATAAAGCAAAAATAAAATATCATCTGAACATGTGAAAGTACAGATACCACTAGTCAAATGTTACTCCAATACAAGTAAAGTCGTACAGTCAAATTTTTACTTAAGTTTAAGTACTTGTTTTTAAAAATACTTGAGTATTAAAAGTACATCTTCTTTCACCACATTGTTGCATTATCACCACAACACTTATAACACCTACTGCCTCTGACTAGCTTGTAGAACCTGCAGAATATGGAATTGGTAGAACGTTACAGAATGAAACACAACTTAAACTGATAAAGAAAACCAGTAATTAGTTTATTTTATTACTTAATTGTAAGACTACACACCCCCACAGAACAGCATGGTAGTGCTCTCACACAGCTCCGGCGGTGTGTGCACACATATATGTGTATGTTAATCAGAAGGACAGTGCAGTAGCTGTAAATGCAGCTCACAACATCAAATTAACATTCCAACCTGCTTAAAACCCAGCTCTACACCTCTAGCTTCATGACTTTCAACAGCAACAATGTTCTAATCAAAACAGAAAACAGCAGAACTGTCTCAACCTGGTTTTATAGTTCCGGTCTACAGGTGTGATGTAACCCTGCTGATTACTGATAGACTGTCACCTGCCAAACAAGCAATCACCTTTAAGAAAAGGGGGAATAACGTCCACTTCATACACAGATTGGAAAGTACCAAGTAATGAGAACATTGATAGAAATGTAGTGAAATAAAAGTACAGTATTTGTCTTTGTCAAGTGAAGTACAGATACTCAAAAACTCTACTTAAGTACAGTACTCAAGTAAATGTACTTAGTTACTGTCCACCTCTAACATTAGCCGGTTGTTCGCACTTTCTGACTTGACATGAGTGGCTTGAATTAACATGAATAGCTAATTCTCCACATTTATTTACCACCCTCAGTTTCTCTGTTTCCTGCAAAAGAGTTAAAATAACATAAGCGAATGAATGAAAGTAAATGAAAACAAATTTTTTTTTGTGTTAACACTTCAGGACTGAAGTTATCAGGAATGAACAACACAACTATCACAGCACTCACTTTAAACTGCCTAATTTACACTCTTTTATGCTCATAAATTCTTTATAAAACATTATACACAAATTTATGATGTGAGGGATGCACAAATTCTTTTAAGTCCTTTATGGTGTTTTGTGCGCTCCTCACAAGTCTGTGCATACTGTTACATCATAAGTCTGTATATACTGTTACTAGATACTGAGTTTTAATATCACGACAGGCAGCCGGCTCAGAGACAGAGTGCAGCTCAGCAGAAATCCACCTTACACTTCTTGAAAAGCGTGAGAGCAGAAGATAATCACCTATATAATCATATCATGCTTCTTGACACTGTCAACATTGCACTACTGCACATGTTTAGCTCAAACTGTACAGTTGATTATTTATTCAAATCCACTACACAATTCTCTACACATACTTCTGGCTCATTCATGTTATGACTTTTCTCATTCTGTGTTCTGTACAGCTAAAATGTGGAAATATCTACTGCATCCCACACTCTCTTTAAAATGCCCATGTTTTCACAATTTGTACAGCAATACCCATATTCTTCTATTCATATTAGTATCTTGAGCATTAATACATATTTTAAAAAATATGTTTTGCTTTTAGTGTCTTATCAGATGTCTTACCAAATTCCTTGTATGTGACAACGTACTTGGCAATAAACTTCATTATGATTTTGATTCTGCTTGCAGGCTGGAACACATGCAATGTAACTTGTCCAAAATGTTTGAGTCACCCCTTCTTACTTCATACCTTGCTAGAAAAATAAGACAAAAGGTGATTTATTGTGGCATGTGCAAATAAACATGTAAATGCTATTACTCATACTCAAGACAAGAAAGTTTGACTCTCTGGAAGCAAAATATAAAGAAATCCAGGTGGTTTAAGACTTTTGTACAGCACTGTAAATTTAATACTATACAAACCATTTTTGCTTTTTTGGCAGTATTATAAATTGTATTGTGGTAATATTTCAATATATTATAATGATTCCAAAATATAACATGAAAGAAATATAAAATAAAATACTGATTTGAGTTATATGTTGGTAATGATTGCTTTCTGTCCAGAGGGATGAGGGAAATGGAGCAGTGTTGCCATCGTGTGGTTATGTGAGATCATATCAGCTATAAGACATGGTCCCATGTACAGTAAAGATATCGATGCTTACTGATTATACTACTTGTGTTCTACATTTTAACATTAACTTTTCTATTAATTATTGTATAATTTTGTGAAATTTGCTCAGTTGTAACAAAAGCAGGTTTCCCTAATAACTATTTTTGTTGCTTCACACTTTGTTTTAGAGATAGAGTTAATTTTTTTAATAGATTGTCTGTATATTCATATTAAACTGCATCTGATCTGATCTTATGTACATTTAATACACAAAAGTACATTCCAGTATTGTTGTTCCAGTTTTTCTCCACTTAACTGCTGTTGCAATATTTGTATATATCATGAATATCTTTGGGGCAGTTGGTAGTGTAACGGTTAGGGAGTTCGTCCTGTGATAGGAGAGTCAGCAGTTCAAGTCCCACACTGGTAAAGGTACCACAGAGGTACCGTCCCCAAACACTGCTCCCCGGGTGCTGACCATGTTAGCTGCCCACTACTCCTTCATGGATAGGTCAAATGCAGAGCTCACATTTCGTGATGGTGCATTTAGTGCTATGCTGTGTTCACAATGAGAAATAATCACTTAATTTATTAATGTAACTACAATAGCAGATTTTCATTTTCTACTCCTAGCTTAGAGTGTATATTTTTATTTATTATATTTATATTTATTTATTTAGTATATATTTTATTTTGTATTTATATATGTATATTCAATGTTCATTCTTTTTGTACTCCTGTCTCTCTGTAGCTGAGAGCACAATAAAACTTGACTTTGACTTGAAATTGAGTGTGTAATTAAGTGTGGTGTAATTGAGTGTTATTGAGGATGGTGGGCAGCAGGTGGGGCTGCTGATCTTAAATTCCTATACACAGACCTAACAAAAAATTACAATTGAACAAAAAGTGCAAAATACAGAAACACACAATAGACCACAGACCCTGACTACTATATATACACAGTGCATTATAAAGAAATACGACAGGAGCTTACTCATAAATAAATAAATCTATATCACAGTGAGTACATTGAAAGTGTATGTAAACCACTGATTCTTGAGGTTAGGGACAAAACATGTCTCACATAAAAAGGCTTCTTTATGTTAAAATTGAAAAAAAATATATTAATAATAAAAACACTGTAAAAGTAAAATCTGTCACATTTGTGCATACTTATGAAATTGATATAATATATTAGAAAAGGAATTAATCACAATTTGTTCAAATACAGGCTCTGTATTAAGAAAGTACATGCAATTTGACCTGTCCTCAGCAGGACATTACAACGTTTAACTTCCCCAAAAAAATGTAAAAAGTGCTTCAAATGGATAAATATTAATGTCAAATGAACTGAAGTATTAAATAGAATATGAAAATGTCATATCTGAGAACTTTAAATTATATTATCCATTTTAAAAATATTTATAATAGTGTGTCCTCATGTTCAGTCAACTCCGTCAGATTTTTTGCTGACCATGACTTTGCCTAATTTATTCAGGAAAAGTCATGGTCAGCTATAAGCTCTGGGACCCCATTAGCTTTTCCTGCTTTTGGTGGGTTCAATAGTAGGACAGATAGTCTGGTAAGTTTTGCAGTTTTTGATATTTTAATAAAACAATGTTGATATGACTGCAGTCACAGCTTTGATGTGTCGACGCCATCTTCCCATTGCAATACTCTTATTAAAGAATTCTGAGATGAATGCTGTCTTTTTAGTTCAGGTTAGCAGGCTAGCTAACATCTTGGGAAAAACCAAAATGGCTCCAATGTATGAGACACTGATCAAATGGGAAAACATGTCATGTTGTCAACTCCGTAAGATGTCAACTCTGTCAGGTTTTCTGTCTGACGGAGGTGACACTTAAACTGACAGAGTTGTTATCATTAGGATAACAGCAACATATGCTAATTATCTATCAGACATTTGTAGTTATAGTTGCTTTAATCTGTACTGTAGGCAAGCATGGCTAGAAAGAAGCAGTCACTGTCTTTTTTTTTGTTGTTAAACCCGCCACCACCCCCCTCTTCGGAGGACGACTTTATTTATTTATTTATTTATTTATTTATTTTTTCAATTAATTAAAATACGTAAACAGGATAAATGAAGTTGATGAGAGGGGCAACAGAGGGAGGGGGAGAGAAGAAGAAAAAGAAGAGGGAAGAGAGAAAAGAAAGAAAAAGAAAAGAGAAGAAAAGGAGGATAGAGAGAAAAGAAAAAAAAAAAAGAAAACAGATAATCTGCTTCCATACCTGCTGACAAAAATAGAAAACAGAAGACACAACAGCAGAGAAATTGCAGCAGCAACCAACATCTGTATGAATCACAGTAAATGCTACATGTTAAATGTTATTGAGCAGCGCACATAACTAATATTACAGAATAGATTTTGAAGGAACAGCAGATCGAGACAGTGTGTATCTGTGAGCACCTGTTTTTACACCAGTGTGGATGCTTGTGTGCACACCTGTGTGTGTGAGCGCGCTTGAGTTCATAAGGTTCCTCCATGTAAATGTTTAGTAGTGTGTGTGGGGAACCACAGCCCCGTCCCACAAGGCATGAAGCAGACATCCGGAGGCCCCCCAGGGCCCAGGAGTCCCAGGAGAAACACCAGCGGGAAGTCTGTGGTTCCCTCCCAGAAAAAGGCAGAGGAAAGCCCGGAGGGGTCATCCAGCAGCCGCAGTGCAGACGCCCCAGGGGGCCGCGGCGACAGGCCCGCAGGCTCTGCCGGCGGCCGCCCATCCCAGGGCAGTCCGGTCCCTGGGCCCGGAGATCCAAGGGCCCCCCACCCCCCCAGCCGGGGCCCAGCAGAGCCAGGAGGGCCAGGCCCCGCCAAGCGACCGCCGAGAGCGGGCCGGCGCTCCCCCGAGCATCCAGGCCCAGAGCGAGGAACCGCCAAGCAGTCACTGTCAGTGGAGGAGCAAAGAAAGAGAAACAGGGAGTACCAAAGAAAGAGAAGAGAGATAATAAACAGTGATCCAGACAGCAGAAGGGAAACCCTCGAGAAGGAAAGACAGAGATGGAAGAAGAGGGTTCAGGAGAACAAAGTGAGGCAAATGGGAGACCTGGGAGAGAGGGAGCAGAGGCGTCAGAGAAGGTATTGGAGGGATGCTCAGAGAAAGTCTAGAAAATGCAGGGCTATGCAGAACGCAGTGGAGAAGCCTTGAGGTCCTGTTTCCAGATATCCTTTGAATATCCACTCTTTTCCATTATTTGATGGTTCCATGTCAAAGTTTAGTAACGTGTGTGTCAAATCAACACTTCATGAATTTCATTCTCTGTCATCAGCTGTTTGTCAACACCGTCGGATGAAGGCTTTTGTGCTTTTATGACAAAATGTATTACCCTTTGTTCAATTCACTGTGTTTGGACATTAAAACACCACATGAACTACACACAATGGTGTCTTCTTTATTTAATAACATTGATTATATATGCTTATTACTAAAAATAAACATACACATTTAAGGAACTTTGAAATTTCCATTTTTCCAGATAGTGTGATATCAGAACAAATTTCAAAATAATAAAAAAAGTGTAGATCTAAAACAGGTTTTGTCCCTTATCTCAAGAATCAATGAAACTATCTAAATGATAATTGACATAAACTGTGGCAGATCTTATGCACATTTAATACACAAAAGAACATTCCATTATTGTGACTATAGTTTTCTTCACTTGACTGCTGTTAATAATATTTGCACATTATTCATCTCCTCACATAATGAAATTGCACATTTATAGAGACTTTATAGAGATACTGTTTATCATTTAAGACTGCCTGTTTAGAATATTCATATTAAACTGCTGCTGATCTTTATGTTCATTTAATGCAGATATTCTATAGTCTGTTTATATATGCATATTCAATGTGCCTTCTTCGTTCTTTGTACTCTGTAGAAACTGGAGCCATGTCGTCTCATCTCTCTGTGTACTTATATATAGCAGAGGTGATGATAAAATTAGGGACAATACAGAGGCTGGTAAAAGTGGCATTTGCCCATGTTTGTGGTATTTTACTGCAAAGAATGGGTTCAAGTTTTAAACAGAATATCTTGCAAATTTGTGAAAATTTGGTGCTGAAAAAGTCGACTGTTTGCTGTTTTTAGGTGGTTGTATTGAGTTGTGAAAGTGTGTGATAATTTGTCATTGTGAACACACCACAGCACGACACACAGTGCACCACAACCATGTGTGACCTCTACATGTGAGCCATTTGTGAAGGAGCGGTGGGCAGATTGTTGGCAGCACTCGGGAAGCGGTGCTTGCTGATGGTGCCTTGCTCATGAGTACCTCAGTGGTACCTTCAGTGCCCTTAGAGTTGAGGACACTGAGCGTTCAAGGTGGATGAAGCTTTTGCAGTCTGTGCAGTGGTGCTGGTGCTGCAGGTGTGTAGAGGAGGACTGTGGACTGTGCTACCTGACGTGGAGAAGCAGGTGTGACTCATCCTCTCTGCAATGCAGCACCTTTCACTCAGAGAGAGAGAGAGAGAGAGATGGAGAGAGAGAGGACGCTGTCCCATACTGCCCCAACCCAACCCAACCCCTACACACAATCGCTGTAGTTTTAGTGAAATTAACGACCAGACGGGCATTTCCTGATGAAACTGTGGTACTGCGGTGTGCTCAAAACTTAGAGAGGGATTTAAACAGAAGAGCTGATGAAGGCTGCTTATAGACGCTCCTGCTGATTCTAGTGGAGCTAACTGTTAAACTATCAGCTGCTGAATTAGTGTTGTTGTTGTTGTTTTTTTTTTGCTGAATTAGTGTTAAGCTCATAGCAGGAACGAGCTAAACACAAGTAATGTAATAGCACCGTTCTCCTTGTTTGGTGGCTAAAATAGAGAATAACAATCTTAATATGTATCTCTTATGGCTCTCAAGGGTGTACACATGGATATTTTAATGATACCTGCAAATGTTTTAATTCTGTTTCTCTATTTGCTATGGTTTACATTTTAAGTGAGTGATTATTTGTCGTTGTGAACACAGCACAGCACAACACACAGTGCATCACAGCCAAATGTGACCTCTACACTACCATAAATTGTGCAGTCAAAATATTCAATTAATCATGATGTTGATTTGAGATCATGTCGTCGAGCCCTAACACACAGCACATCATCGTTTGTAGTGTTTGGGGCCATGTAGCTGCAGACCTAATTAGAGGACCTGTAATCAGAGGTTCACCTGTTCAAGTCCAGGACTGGTAAAGGTACCACTGAGGTACTCATGAGTAAGATGCCGTCCCCAAGCACTGGTCCCCGGGTGCTGCCAAAAATGCTGTCCACTGCTCCTTCACAAATGGGTCAAATGCAGAGCTCACCTGTGGTTATGGTACACCGTGTGCCAAAAAATACTGTCATTGCCCTATTTTTAATTCAAGAGGGTCGTCTCCATTCAGGAGAACTGTGTTATTACTGTTCTTGTGTTTAGCTCGTTCCTGACGTGAGTTTTAACATTAATTCAGCAGCTGGTAGTTTGACAATTAGCTCAGCTGTCATCACCAGAAACATCCAGAAACTCACTTCTCACATTTTTAACTTCTTCACATTTTGTCCTGGTTTGGTCCCAGCACACACCAGTCACACAGTTCCTTCAGGATTCCAGCTCACAAATCCTCTCCTAGCTCAGCGCCATCGTTCAGTCCACAAGGGTACGTCTGGTGCTGTGAATTCGACTCCAAAAATGAGTCAGAACTGCATGCACACACACGCACACACTCTCAATCAGCTCGGTGGTAATGAAGAACATGGTGAAGATCTGTATTTATTACAGGATGCATATTATGGAATGTCTACATGGTGGTTGCTATGGAGACTCAGCTCGGTCGCCGTGGTGAAGAGCCCTTGATATTACAGCTGCATATCCAAACTCATAATACACACACACACTCCGTTATACAGGGCTGTGAGGATTAAAATTCAGAGACAGCAATATTGTAATGTACAGTAGTAGTAAGGGTGCTGAAACTAATCACATAATCAGTGCAGCATGATCTAGACACGGACGATTTTTTTGTATTACTTTTTAGATCATTATTCATAAAGATGCACAAATCACCTGGAAATGTTTTGAAAAATAAAAAAAAGGAATAATTGTGATTTTAGTGATTTCGGTAGTGAAAGTGTGTTGCATGTTGCGGACCACCTGCAATGCCGCTGCAGACCTCTAGGGCACTACGCCTGCCAGGTGGGAACCGATCCTACGTGGACATCAACACACCGCAGGGCACACACACTCATGTTCACATCTAAACAGCAAATTTAGAGACACAAATCAACCTAAACTGCATGCTTGCGGACTGAGGGAGGAAACTGCAGCGCCCAGAGAAAACCCACACCAACACGGGGAGACCACACGAGCCACCCAGGGATCGAACCCAGAACCTTCTGGCTGTGAAGCACTGACTGATCCAGAATCACTCTGGATGAGAGCATCTGCTTAATATTGTAAAGTAAGTGAAACCATGGAGATGACAGTGCTCTAGTGGTTAGGGTACTCGGTTCTGGATACTGGCTTCTGGTTGTGGTTGGAATCCTACCTCTGAGTACTAAGAATCTTGCTCCATGAGGAACCTGCAGGACCCAGGTGAGACCTACATCCATGAAGCAAACTTCACACACTGGAGCAGTTGGTACCGTAACGGTAAGGACGTTTGTCCCGTGACTGGAAGGTTGCCGGTTCAAATCCCAGAACAGTAAAGGTACAACTGAGGTACTCATGAGCAAGGTACCGTGCTCAGGCACGGCTCTGTGGATGCTGCCCATGTTAGCTCCCCACTGGTCCTTCAAGGATGGGTCAAATGCAGAGCTCACAATCACGAATAACTACTCACTTTCACACTCAAAAATCCAGATTGGAAGCCATGACTCTGGAGGCGTGAGGCAGCAACGCTACACTCTGTGCTGCCACTTCTGAAGAACAGATTTAGGAAAAAGGTTAAACTGGCGCTGCTGGTCTAGTGATAGGAGACTCATGTCTGGACCAACAGGTTGTGGGTTCGAATCCCTGACCCCCAGTTGCTCTGGGTAAGAGCGTCTGTGTATATGTAAATGATCTTTCGCAGTGACTACATAACACCTCATGGGCAGCAGCACAGCAATGATCTATTTCATACTGTTGGTCCAAATTCCCAGCATGCTCTGCTGTCAGTCCTGGTGTGTCCATGTCCTCTACATGATGGAGCAGGTGAAGCCACAGCACTCTTTCAGCAGAGCCAGCCCGGTCTTCGTCACCGAGGGAGAGGAGCGCGGCCGCTGCCGAAGGGCCCCGGGGCTGGGGGTTCTGCCCAGAGCCGAGTCTGGACAACACAGACACAAACATTTAATAGTGATGCACGATAAGGGAATTAACGGCCGATGCTGATGTCTGACGCAGATTCTTTCATGCGTATGTCTGCTGATACCGATGCTGATGCAGATAAATGAGTTGAGAGCGTAAAGACAAGATATTTTACTCTCCAAGGTTCCACTGCGTGATCAGAATTTTACCACAAAATAACACCAGACATTTTGAGACAGAAGGTGCGGGCCGTATAAAATCCCACCTCGGACTCTGGACATGCCTGACACAAGCGCTACCTTTCACACGGACAATAAATGCAGCAGCAAATAAATATCAGCTGGAAATATCGGGTGAATCTAAGTGTCGTTCCGACACTGCAATTATTGGCCGATGCTGGTCTAGTGGTTAAACTCCCCTCTAGAACGAGAGGTTGTGGGCTCAAATCCTACCACCACTGTGTCCCTGAGCAAGGCCCTTAACTCCAAGCTGCTGCAGGGAGAGTGTCAGTGTGGTTAGGAAGTCGCTCTGGGCAAGAGCATCTGCTAAATGCTGTGAATGTAAATTGGAGACGAGCACTTACTTTTACTCACAGAGCTTTTGGGGAACTTGGACTTCAGGAAATCTGCCATCTCCTTGTCCTCTTCTCGCTCTCTGTAAAGGAGAGACATTACTGTGATGATGCCAGCACGCTGTACCACTGTTGCCCCTTTCCTGTGAACTCGTGTCAGTTTCCAAATTTGGTTCTTATGCCATGTTCTTGGTTCTTGTGTTCTCGGTTCCAGATCAGCAGTTCACAGAAGACTTTTCCAGAATGAACATAAACAATTTGTTGTTCTGGAACCCGTGACGTCAGGATTGCGAAGCTTCAACCCAGGGCTGTGCAAAATTCAGAATTCAGAATTCCAATTCAGTTCATGAATTTGAGTTGAATTTTGAACTGAGGTAGCAAACAGGATGCAGAATTACAACTTGAATTAAATGAAGTTGAATTAAAATTCAATGAAATTCAAAGAAATTCATGCAAGATATTATTTAGGTGAAGTTTCACAATAAAAAAGTATCATGAAAACTATTATTAAAAATATTATTGTGTGCATTAAATATTCTACACAAACAATGTGCATTGTGAACTGCTTGTAAAAGGCAATTTTATTATTTTTTACACAAAAGTGTCATTCATAGAAGAAATAATTCAGTTTGATCCATTTAATGATCATTTTGTGTGACATTATGTTTTGTCAATGTAGGATTTACATGAGCATGAGCTATTGCATTTGGTTGCATCTTTTGATTGTAACAAAAACAATTCTCATTATTTTGAAGCAGTTTTTGAAGCAGAATATATGTTAAAATACAGTTTTCTTTTAGTTGTGGGACTGAGTGGAATTTCGTTGAATTACAATGAATTTAACTCCACTTCCTGTCAATTCAATTCAATTCCAATTTAAAGTTGAATGGAAATCAATTCTAAAATTCAGAAATTTGCACAGCCCCGCCTTAACCATATGTCAAAGAAAGCTGAAATGTTCAGGGTAATGAGGAATGTGCATCTTGGTGTAGGCCGAAAAGCAGCGATCGACTTATAATTGGTGCTGTAGCAACGGAAATCATATTTTGAACTCTTATTATTATTATTATTATTATTATTAGTGAAGGACAGGAAGTGGAAAGACTTTACCTGAGTCTCTCAAACTCCACGTCGTCCACCAGATAATCTCTAGCGTCCACCAGCTTCTGGATCTGCTGCAGCAGCTCGTCCTCCCTCTGCCTGTCCTCTCCTGACTTCTCTTTATCTGAGCATTTCATACAGACAGCAGAGAACAGCGCTACAATTCCAAACCACAAGTAAACACAGCACCGGGCTGGAGGTGGCTTTATTCTACACCACGTTAGGCCCAGTTCTGGTCCTGACTCTGGTCCTGGGTGGCAGGTTGGAATGGGGCAAACGCTTCAGGAGTTATTATATCCGAAACAGAGAGACTATGCTGTCCGTCTTAACCTGGACATGACAGTGTAACTTCTACATTTACATTTACATCAGATGCTCTCATTTCAGGGACAGTCTTCCTGCAGCAACTTGGAGTTAAAGGTCCTCCTCAGGAACCCGCTAGTGGCTTTAGGGTTGGAATCCCTGACCTCTTGTTCCAGTGACGATCATCCTAACCACTAGACCACCACCACCCCAGGTAACTTTTAACACAACTCTCCTCCTCACCTGCATCTCAAACAAGTCTGTTTAAACTCACCCGCAAACTCACGACACTACACTTCACGCGGCACGGAGTTTAGAGCTTATTACAGAGAGACAGAAGGAACAAATGAAAAAAAAAAGACAGCCAGGGAGAGGAAGGGTATAAGATGAATAAAGATGCAAAAAGAAAGAAAAAATGAACGAACAAAAGAAATGGATTAAAAAACAAACAAACAAAGGAAAGAAAGAAAGAATGCATGAAAGAAGGAAAGTAAGAAAGAAAGAAATAAAGAAGGAAAGAACAAACAAACAAATAGATGAAGGAGTGAATGAACAAAAAAAGAACAAACCAACAAACGAAAGAAGAAAGGAATGAGGAAATGAAGAAATGAATGAAAGTATGGACGCCTGAAAGAATGAAGGAACAAAAGAAAAAAAGAAATGAAAGAAAGAAGGAAAGAACAAACGAAAGAACGAATGTAGGAATGGATGAAAGAAAGAACGTAGAAACAAACTAAACGAATGAACGAACAGAGGAATAAACAAAAGAGTGAATGCGTGCAAGAATGAACAAACAAACGAACAGAGGAACGGAGTAACGAATGAAAGAATGAATGCATGAATGCATGAAAGGAAGAAAGAATGAACAAATGAATGGATGAAAGAGCGAATGAATGAAAGAAAAAAGAAAAACAAAGAAACCAATGAACGAAAGAAAGAACGAAGGAACGAATGAAAGAAAGAAAGAGGGAAATAAAGAAATAATGAAACAAATGAAGGAACAAATGAAGGAACGAATGAATGAACGCATGAAAGAATGGAAGAAAGAAAGGACAAATCTTCATAATTGTAATGATTATTTAGAACATGTTTTTCTATATATTTTCTGTAAACATTGCTGTTCAAATTTCTGTTTAATTATTGAATTGAAGCGATTTTTACGGCGTGTGGTGAAGTATAAGTTTGAAGCTTCTTAATTTGTCGGATGCAGAGCTACATGAGTACGACGGGCTCTTCATCAGTCATTTCACCGCACGCTGCTCTTGTCTAACCATGTGACAAATAAAGAATCTTCAACCTTGAGATTTTGAATTTTGTTTAATTTATGTAAAGTGGGGGTGGGGTTGGTGGTGGTGGTCTAGTGGTGGTCGGATGCTCACTTCTGGATCAAGAGGTCGTGGGTTAGAATCCTATCTCCAGCACTGCCATCACTTGGTCCATGAGCAAGACCCTTAACCCTAACAACGTCTGTTAAATGTGTTCAGTGTAACTGTAAGTATTTAATCAATCTCAGAAAAGTGTATTTTCACTAATTGTTCTGGTGAGCAGCAGCTGCCGGTGCAGTTGGTACTTCTCTGTTTTACTGTGTGGTGTGATCTGGAGCGAGGGCACGGCTTCGTGACAGACTTGTTGTGTAACGTAAACTCCCCAAACCACAAACCAAGAGCGGAATCTGCGCCGAGCGGTGTGTAAGTGCTTTGTAAAGGTCACGGCGAGAAACAAAAGCAGCATAAAACACACACCTGGAACAGACAGCAGCTTGTGCAGCTCCTTCTTCAGTCGTGTGATCTCTTTACACAGCTGAATATCATCCATCCTGTTAAAACGATCACATTAATACGTAATTCATGTGCGGTGTGAGGTGCAGCTCTGCTGAGATAAAGCCAGCGTAATCACTCACACGTCTGCTGGTGAGTCACGTACAGTAGTGATATGAGTCAGAAACACAACCTCCACAACGCTTAAAGATGCCAGCTGTAGAAACCAGTTAGTCACAGCAAAAGGTCACAGGTCTGATTCATAACCTCATCTTGCATCACAATCTGTAGATAAAACAGGCTTTAATAGGGCAAATGCAGCCTGACTGTAGTTAGTAGCGTAACGTTAGGGAGGTCACCCCGTGATTGGAAGGTTGCTGGTTCAAGTCTCGGACTGGTAAAGGTACCACTGAG
>JAVGVS010001841.1:0-14749 GCA_032718565.1 Distichodus sexfasciatus
TAATGTACACTATGTTAGTTGCTAATGTACGCTATGTTAGTTGCTAATGTACACTGTGTTAGTTGCTAAAATACACTGTTAGTTGCTAATGTACACTATGTCAGTTGCTAAAGTATACTGTTAGTTGCTATGCTAACGTACACTATGTTAGTTGTTAATATACACTATGTTAGTTGCTAATGTACACTATGTTAGTTGCTAGTGTACACTATGTTAGTTGCTAAAGTACACTGTTAGTTGCTATCCTAACGTACACTATGTTAGTTGCTAATGTACACTATGTTAGTTGCTAATGTACACTATGTTAGTTGCTAACGCACACTATGTTAGTTGCTAATGTACACTATGTTAGTTGCTAATGTACACTATGTTAGTTGCTAATGTACACTATGTTAGTTGCTAAAGCACACTGTTAGTTGCTAATGTACACTATGTTAGTTGCTAACGTACACTATGTCAGTTGCTAATGTACACTATGTTAGTTGCTAATGTATGCTATGTTAGTTGCTAATGCACACTATGTTAGTTGCTAATGTACACTATGTTAGTTGCTAAAGCACACTGTTAGTTGCTAATGTACACTATGTTAGTTGCTAACGTACACTATGTTCGTTGCTAATGTACACTATGTTAGTTACTAATGTACACTATGTTAGTTGCTAATGTACGCTATGTTAGTTGCTAATGTACACTGTTAGTTGCTAAAGTACACTGTTAGTTGCTAATGTACACTATGTCAGTTGCTAATGTACACTATGTTAGTTGCTAATGTACACTATGTTAGTTGCTAATGTTTTCTATGTTAGTTGCTAATGTACACTATGTTAGTTGCTAATGTACACTATGTTAGTTGCTAATGTACACTATGTTAGTTGCTACAGTACACTGTTAGTTGCTAATGTACACTATGTCAGTTGCTAAAGTACACTGTTAGTTGCTATGCTAACGTACACTATGTTAGCTGCTAATGTATGCTATGTTAGTTGCTAATGTATGCTATGTTAGTTGCTAATGGACACTATGTTAGTTGCTAATGTACACTATGTTAGTTGCTAGTGTACACTATGTTAGTTGCTAATGTACACTATATTAGTTGCTAAAGCACACTGTTAGTTGCTAATGTACACTATGTTAGTTGCTAATGTACGCTATATTAGTTGCTAATGTACACTATGTTAGTTGCTAATCTACACTATGTTAGTTGCTAATGTACACTATGTTAGTTGCTAATTTATGCTATGTTAGTTGCTAATATACACTATGTTAGTTGCTAATCTACACTATGTTAGTTGCTAATCTACACTATGTTTGTTGTTAATGTACACTATGTTAGTTGCTAATGTACGCTATGTTAGTTGCTAATGTACACTATGTTAGTTGCTAATGTACACTATGTTAGTTGTTAATGTACGTTTTGTTAGTTGTTAATGTACACTTTATTAGTTGCTAATCTACACTATGTTAGTTGCTAATCTACACTATGTTAGTTGCTAACGTACGTTTTGTTAGTTGTTAATGTACACTATGTTAGTTGCTTCCGTACACTATGTTAGTTGCTAACATACACTATGTTAGTTGCTAATGTACGTTTGTTAGTTGTTAATGTACACTATGTTAGTTGCTAACGTACTTAGCAACTCTGCTTTCGGGAAATGCACCACTGCTTAGAGCAGCGTTTCCCAATCCCGGTCCTCGCGCCCCACCGCTCTGCACCGATTCGACTTTCCCGACCAACAGCACAGCTGATGCTACTAATCAGCTAATTAGCAACGTAGGACCAGCGCGCGACAGTGCAGGAAATACGGAAAATGTGCAGAGCGGTGGGGCGCGAGGACCGGGATTGGGAAACGCTGGCTTAGAGGACACTTAAACTCCGGGAGAGAGGGAGAGGGAGGTCTGTATGTGATGACTGCCATATGGTGACCTGAGCTGGATTCCTGCACTTATTGCATCTGTCCTGTTATAGTGATGAAGTGGTTATTCTATGTGAATATGTGTCTGCCTTTTTCACTCTCTCACACGCTCACACATTATTTCCATCTGTGCAGAAGGAACATTTTTTCTTTCTCTTCAGTTCATACTCTGAAAGGTTGCTCATGTTATTTTATGGGAGAGAGTTAGAGAATGTGTGTATGTGGGTGGCTGTGTATGTGTTTGTGTGTGTGTGTTCACTGCTGAAGCCACAGAAATTACGGAAGTGACTTCACAGGGTCTGGAACACAGTTGGAGGTTGTGTGTGTGTGTGTGTGTGTGTGAGTCCTCTCTTTCTCCATGCCGTATTTATTTTAGAGTGCCTATGAGAGTTAAAAATGGAATGTTTCAGTGACATAAATGGCTTCCTGTTTTGATGACTCTCACCCCTTTACCAGTGCACACAGATGAAGATAAAATCCCTCTTTCTCTCTCTTCCTGAAGTTTGAAGCCGATGGTTTAGGGCCTGGTGGATGATACAAATCTTTTAGTTTTTGTGTGAAGCTTGAACTCTTGACCTTTACGCAGCAGGTGAACGTTAAAGTGTTTAGTAGAGGGTGCATTGTTTAATGTTGATGTGTGTGTGTGTATGATGTATACGCTGTAATAGATGTTCTGAGGGGTCTTTGAGACAGAGGCTGCGGCTTTCCGGCGTAGTGCAGGTGTGTTACAGCAGAATTCTCCCTCACCATCTCTCCCACCGCTCGTCTCTGCCGCAAGATAGAGAGATTACCCCTCCGAATATATGGTGTAGGCTGTGTGTGGTGTGGTGTGTGTGTGTGTGTGTGTGTGAAAGACGGAAGGTGAATGTGTGTGTGGCGGAGAAAAGAAGGTGGTTTGCACATCACAGGCATACACAGGTGCTCTGTGATGTTTGCAGCATGAAAGTGTGGAACTGTGCAGAGAAGTGGTGCGAGGGGACGAGCACAAATTAAACGGGTACATACCTAAGGGGCCTAACACCTACGCCCGAACTGACACTTTACAATCATCTTTGTGTGTGTGTGTGTGTAAGTTTAAGCGTGAATCATATTCAAACATACTGCACCATACTGTTATTGTCACTGCCGATTATGCCGGCCTCACTCAGTATTTATTGTTATTGCCGGTCATGTGCAAAAGTACTACTTGAATTAAACGTCAGAGACTTCCGGTTAAATACGACTTCAATACAAGTGTAAATTGTGCAGTCAAAGTTTTACTTGAGGTTATGTACTTATGTGTGTATGCATTTTCTATTGAATGTCGATGCATTCTTCTATTGTTGGCACAAAACATTTTTAAACCCCAGTGATTCGGAAACAGCTTGATGAAGGTCATCTTAACAACCGCTAAATTAACTCTCACTTTGCACTTCACAAAAGACCTGTGAAAGACTTCTGGGATTGGCTGTTCTCATGTGACAGACGCACTATGGAAAAGAACATTTGTCAACTAACTTCAAGGATATGCATCAAAGTAAAAATGTGACCCGATCTGCCGTAATGAGTCGGAAGTCGGCGTTCTATTTATTTAGATACGGGCCGATTATGTTGCCAAACATCAAAAATATCGATTTTTCTTTTTTGGTCTTATATGAAAGAAAAGGTCTGCAAAATAAATCTGGTCTCCAAAAAACATAAATCGATATTTTTGTGATGATTTTCAACATAATCGGCCCGTATCTAAATAAATAGAACGCCGACTTCCGACTCATTACGGCAGATCGGGTCACAAATGAATTACATTTCTACATCAATGTAGTGAATTCAAAAGTATAATGTGTGTCTTTCAAACATTGGACATGAGCTGACATTGTTTTGGTACTTGCACTGGTTACACTGTGGTGTGAAGTCAGATTATTAAAATATATCTTGGATTAGTGTCAGGATTAGATTATGGTTAGGTGTAGAGTTTTTAACTAGGTTATGATTAGGTTTAGATGATGGTAAAATTTAAGACTAGATCTAGGTTATGGTTCAGTTTTGCTTTAGGATTAGACAAAGGTTAGGTTTAAAGTTGGTGTTAGATTATGATTACGTTTGGTGATAGATTAAGATTATAGTAGAAATTTGGGGTTAGAACTAGATTAAGACTAGGTTTAAGGTTTGGATTAGACAATGATTATGTTTGGGGTAAGGATTAGATTCTGATTATCTTTTGAGTTAGGATTAGATTCTGATTATGTTTAGAGTTAGGATTAGATTATTACTGGATTTATAGTAAGAATTATGTCACGATTAGGTTTAGGGTTAGAACTAGATTATTGTTAGGATCAGGTTATGGTTAGTGTTATTGTTTGGATTACATTAGGGTTATGTTTATGATAAGATTTTTGGGAGGTTGGGGAAGATTATGGTTCATGGATAAGAAGATCATGGATAGAGTTAAGGTTAGACCTAGATTATGGTAATGTTTAGGTTTAGACCTAGATTGTGGTTAGGTTTAGGGTTAGTATAAGATCAAGGCTCTAATCCAGATTGTTTATCTAAACCAGAATGCTGAGCACTAAACTGGAGCTCATACAAATAGGCAGTGAACAGACAGTGAACCAGCTGATGGTGACGTGACACCAGATACACCACTGTGCTTGAGACTTGAGTGTGTCAAAACCACAGACAGGTGCATAACATCAGTAGTGAGATACACACTGAGCTAATGAGCTGACACGTTCACAGCTGCCGAGCTCCTAGAGCCGAGATATACTTACCGCTCAGAATGCTTCCGCGCACGCATCATGGCTGCCACTCCGCTGAGCACGTTGTCAGAAATTAACGCAACGTGTGTGCGAGTTGCAGGACCAGCAAACATTGGGGGGTGGCAGTGTGTTCAAGTTTTGGTACGTGACGTCAGCATCGTTGTTTACCGTCAACATGGCCAAAACGTTTTCACCGTCTTTTTTGCACCTTCGTAACATCCAAATGCAAATTATCTTCAGCGTCTTTTTTTCCACTCATTTCACAGCAAAACTGGACGATGTTTCCCCGCACTGCCGCTTTCTACCTCTTCCTCTTCTTCTGTCACTTTATGACAAAATGGCCCCTGTTGGAATCCTCAAGATTAACAAAAAGTACGCACGCAGGTATAATCAGTACTACGCTCCACGTAGCGTTAAGTGTATCGCGGCCCATAGACTTAATGGGAAAATGGCGCTTCATTGCCAAGAACTGAACCTGAAACACAAGAACTTAAACATTTTAATTGAGTATCGGGGAACTGTTGTCTTATGAGAGATATTACATTCAATGTTCAAAACAGCTGTAAGATGGTCTTGCTTGGTATTTCCGACATTATGCTGTAGTGTGTGTGTTTGTGTGAGTGTATGATGAAGGTGTGATGGTTGAACTTCAAATCGGCCAACCACTCAGCCTATAAGCGAAAACACCTTGAAAAAATGACCTTTTTGCAGTAAGGCCGAGTCTACACAGACATCTGAATCAGGTATTTTTCTGCCGTTCGTGGCATCAGGGTTGCGGTGCGGACTATACGCAGACCGTTTTTCTGCACATTGGAACGAATCAGAGTGTCCACAGGGGTGATTGTGACTTGCGTTTGCTTGGCTGCGTGTCCGGATGGCGTCAAAAAAACGCTTCATGCAATATTTTCCTGGCGTCAATTTCTTGCCGATACCCAGGCGAATGCAAAGACAACGTCGCCATGGCGTTCGGCCGACGTCCTGGAGGACCAATATATCCCATGATTCCTCAGTTTAATATTCCTATTATGCGCTTCAGGGGGTGATGTAAAGCCAACTGTGCAGCACGAAGACTGTCTTCCATGTGCCACAAGTCTTGTTTATTTAATACTCATAACTTTAAACCCTATTTCGGGAGTTTACGGGGGCAAGGACCTTCTCACTGTGAGGCGGCAGCACTAACCACTATGCCACCGTACCGTGCCGTTTTACAGGACACAACTACACAAATACCTTAAATCCCAACAAACACACACAGACATATATAACGCAGCATAAAATCTGGAGCTGTAATTCAATCCTGCTCAGAATTTATTCTGCATTGTGCAAATTATTGGGTATTTTATGGCTTAGTGCTGTGAAGAAAAATAAGATTAGTGCCAGGCGGAAACACTTCTTTATCCATTTGATATCTGTCTGGATACAGAATAAAATGATTTGATAAATAATACTTTTTTATATTGATTGATTCCTCTCTAACATTATAAAATGGAAATGAATATTTTTTGATCAATTGAAAATTAAGAAATGCTTAAGTTTTGGGTAATTTTGAGCCAATTTGGACCCATTTTGGTCTATAAAAATGAGCTGCTTTTGTCCTTTCTGGAAGAGAACTACATTTTTGTGCATGATGGCGTCCCATATTAGAATTGTTAGCTTTAACACAAGTGTTCTCATCATGAATAATGTAATTAATGCCTTTTTATGCCATTACTTCAGTTTTTGTGCCCGGAATTACTCAGATATAATTCAGAGTCTGAGACTAGACCGAGACTTTTAAAAAAAATGGTCTCGAGACCCCAACACTTCTTGAGTGGAAATTTTTGTATTTGAGAGCTGGCTCTCTTAAGGTAAAATATTCTTTAATAAAAACATTTATGTGTAAGAAACCTTCCAGTATTTGTATGACAAGCTAATAGAACCTTCAGCATAAAATCAGATTTAGGATTTGATCATCATTTAGAGTTAAATGATACATAGGTCAAGGGGGGAAGTTTAAGGCGACTGAAAGTCACTTGTGTAAATGTGTGTGTGTGTGTGTGTGTATGACTTTGAGTGTTTGCTCACGGACAGGTGTCGTAGAATTAATATTAGCCTGCGCGCGTGTGAGTTTGTTTATGAGTACGTGGACACGGAGACAGTTGTGTTAGTGCATATGCTGCTGGGACACATGCAGCACAAGCAGGAGAGTAAAAATAGACACCAGAGCAGCACAGCGAGTGTGTGTTTTTGGTGCCGCAGCACATGACCGGGGCATGTGTGTGTGCTGTTGTTGTAGCAGTCTGGTGAAAGAGAAAGTTGGAGGGTCAGCAGGTCTGTTGCAGGTGTATGGGTTCATGTTTGCAAACACTGCAAACGGTACGGCATTTTACAGATCTGGATTCTAAGCTACAAACACACACACATGCACACACCTAGCGTAAACATAACCCAAACTGAAGAAGAACGCAACCAAGGGAAAGAGTGAAAGCGTAGGTGTGTATGTGTTATTCTTTGTGTGTGTGTGTGTGTGTGTGAGTGTAGTGAGTCAGGAGCAGTTTAGTCAGGCAGGATTTGAGTGGAATGTAACAGCATGAGTAAAGAGAGCAGCTGCAGGAAAAGAGAAGTCTGTGTGTGTGTGTGTGCCAGTGTGTGGGTGTGTCTGCAACAGCCCTCCAAGGGCCTGACTGAAAATAGCTTGGTGAACTGTGGTGTGTCTCAGGGCACACAGGACAGTATAATCCCAGCGCAGGATAACGTGTGTGTGTGTGTGTGTGTGTTGCATGTGTTCTTGGAGGTGAATAATGTGACCTGTGTCCTCCTCTCTTCCTGCTGAGGCCAAAGTTAGCGTTTAACCCCTGAGACGGCACCATAGAGCTCCATTCATCAGCGACAGAGACTTTAAACAGAGTCTGTTGTCGTCTGGAGAAGCGGCCCACACTGCTGCCTCATCACTCTTAATCCTAATTTTTTTTAAAAGTGTAATAATAATCTTAATATGCTTGTGCACAGAGGTGGAAAGTAACAAATTACATTTACTCACGTTACTGTGATTGAGTCGTTTTTGGGAGTAATTTGTCATTTTTTAAGTAGTTTTTGAAATAGCTCATTTTACGTTTACTCAAGTACATTTTGACCCAAGTATTTTACTTCGCTACATTGGAAAACCCCCCGTCTCCGAGTCAAAAATGAAATGCGGGAAAAAAAACAATCCGCCCGAACTGAAAGGAAATTGCGCGGGCGGGCGTTCGCGGGCGGCATTCCCGCTATTTTAACGTAGCCTATCGCTGGATGACGGCTGGTGCCGAGCAAGAGGTAGTTTGCACGTTATACCTCTCGACAGGTCGTAAACATGATGCAGTTAATTTGTCAATTCTATTTTCTATAAAAGTGTTACACAGTGTTACTATGGAATCGCTCAGTCGTCTTTAACATGTGAGTGTCCCGGACACTTGGAGTTTGGTTCTGCAACTTATGCCACTTGAACTTGAACATGTTTTATGGGGCGGTCTGAACAAAGTTTGCACATTATACCGCCTAAAAGTTGATTAAAAACAACTAGTGCTGGATTAAATTAATGACTAGTCCTTTTTTTACATCAAGTAATTGAAAGTAACTCAGTAACTTTTACTCAAAGTCAATTTGAAATTAAGTACTTTTTTTACTTTTACTCCAGTAGATTTTTAGACAGGTACTTTTACTTTTACTTGAAGCAAGAATGAAAGGAAAGGTGTACAAGACAGTAGTGAGACCAGCCATGTTGTATGGTTTGGAGACAGTGCCAATGAGGAAAAGACAGGAGGCAGAACTGGAGGTTGCAGAGCTCAAGATGTTGAGGTTCTCTTTGGGAGTGACGAGGATGGATAGGATCAGGAATGAGTTCATCAGAGGGACAGCTCGTGTTAGATGTTTTGGAGATAAAGTCAGAGAGGCCAGACTGAGATGGTTTGGACACGTCTAGAGGAGAGACAATGAGTACATAGGTAGAAGGATGCTGAGGTTGGAGCCACCAGGCAGGAGGCTGAGAGGAAGACCAAAAAGGAGATTTATGGATGTGGTGAAAGAGGACATGAAGTTAGTTGGTGTGAGGGTAGAGGATGCAGAAGATAGGACTAAATGGAGACAGATGATTCGCTGTGGCGACTCCTGAAGGGAAAAGCCAAAAGAGGAAGAAGAAGACTTTTACTTTTACTTGAGTAGCATTTAAGCAAAGTAAAGATACTTTTGCTGAATTACAATTTTTCGATACTTTTTCCACCTCTGCTTGTGCATGAACGAAATCTGTCTGGACATATTGCAACTTTTAGCATTCAAAGTAATCCTAATATAAAGTTTTTGTTAGGAATTTAATAAATCAATCCAAAAATTTAAGCAATGTAATATTGTAATGTGAAAGATTGGGTTTGATGATATTGTGTAAATGCTTGTTCCAATGTTTTTGTGTTAACTTTAGATTATGGTTAGAGTTAAGATTAGCATTAAATGGCCTAGTTTTAGTTTTAAGATTAGACTGTGTCTATATTTAGGGTTAGCATTACATCAGGGTTAGGGTTTGGATTAGAGCAAGACTATGCTCAGGTATTGGAATAGGACTAGATTCTGGTTAGAATAGTATTATGGTTGAGTGTAGGGTTAAGATTAGATTATTGATTTAGGAATAGAAATAGATATTGACTAGGATTAGATTAATTTGGGTTACATTACTTTTAGGTTCAGTATTAGAATTAGAATGGAATGATTTGGTTCAGGATTATAACTAGATTTGGGTTAGGATTAGGTTATACTTAAATGTAGTGTTACAATGAAATGTTCGTTGGCTTTAGGGCTAGTTCTAGATTAGGGTTAGGAATACTTTAGGGTTATGTGTAAGATAACGGTTAGATTATGGACTTTTATTTTATTTGGAGAACAGCCGAGACCAGAACACTAAGAATATTACTATTAAAACTCGTTGAGACCGACGCAGGCATTTTGTGTTGTTTATTAATTAGTGTTTTAATAACTCAGAATCCCTTTAACTTACACAAACCACACACATACCTTCAGAATCACAAGATGTCCAACTTACCGGACATTATGTTCATTCCTCTGTATGTGAAATTATTTCTGAGTAATTCTGTGCACAGAAACTGAAGTAATTGGGTAAAAAGGCATTCAATTACATTATTCACGATGTAAACACTCATCAGTGCCCGAGACTCTGATGCATAAAAATTTAGTTCTCTTCCAGAAAGGCCAAAAGCAGCTCATTTCGTAGACCAAAATGAGTCCAAATCGGTTCCAAATTACCCCAAACTTTAGCATTTCTTCATTTTCTATTGATCTGATTTTCCATTTCATGATGTTAGAGAGTAATTAATAAGGAAAAAATATCGAAATTGTATTATTAGTTATCAAATAATTTTATTCTGTATCCAGATAGATACCAAATGGATAAAGAACCTTATTTTTCTTCATAGCACCAAGCCATAGAATGTCTCTGCACAATAACAACTCTGCAGGCAATAAAGCAGTGAGTTTGGTCTTGAGGAGTGTTCACTGTGGTTTGTTGAGTTTAACATATGATGTGATCAGTTTGCATAACTGCTTCCAGTGAAGTGATTTCCTCATTATAGATATGTAAGAGACAAATACTGAAGAAACATCTTTAATGTTGCTTAGGCTTTGCATCTTCCACTTGTTTGTCATGTGGTGTTAAACATGCATTGGTCCTGTCTCGGTCTAACCCCTTCAGAGTCTTGGTCTTGTCTCAGTCTCGGTGTAGGTGGTCTTGATCCCAACTTTAATCTGAACCTGTGTTAGAATGTAGCGTCCTAGGGTTCGCGACTCTCATATGGGATGCCATCATGCGCAAAAATGTAGTTCTCTTCCAGAAAGGCCAAAAGCAGCTCATTTTATAGACCAAAATGAGTCCAAATTGGCTCAGAATGATCCAAAACTTCAGTATTTCTTCAGTATTTCCAACTGATAAATATTTATTTCCATTTCATAATGTTACAAAGGAATCAATAGGCGAAAAATAAAACAAGTCAAGCCAATAAAACAGTGAGTTTGGTCTTGAGGAGTGTTCACTGTGGTTTGTTGAGTTTAACATATGATGTAATCAGTTTGGATAACTGCTTCCAGTGAAGTGATTTCCTCATTACAGAGAAATAGTGAAGAAACATCTTTAATGTTGCTTAGGTTTTGCATCTTCCACTTATTTGTCGAATGTGACAGTGATGAAGAAGCACTTTCATCAGCATGTTGGTCTGTTTGGGGTATGTGAGGCCCTGAAAGCCTTCTAATGCATCTAGTCAGCTTGAAAAATACAGTGTAAATAAAAACCAGAGAGCAAACAAGGGGCAAGAGCCTCATCCTGTTCATAAAGCACTTGTCCTACAGCAGGAACTATTTAAAAGCACCAAACTCATGCTGGGCAAAGGATGCGAAGGAGTTCTAGTTGAAGTATAGTGTTACAGAGATGAGCGTGTAAAGTTCACTAAGGAGGTGTGTAAACAGAGATCTGACGCTGATTTAAAAGACTAGGGGAAAGACAATATGTTGTCAGTTATACGCTGTCAGAGTGGATAATTATTTAAAGTTAGTGCAACGTAAAAGTTTGATTAGAGCCGGCAAATGTTAAGAAAGACATGTAGCGCCAGTTTCCCAGAATGTGATTAATTCGTTGTCTAGACTTGTAACTGTAATATAGTCCAAGACTGGACTCTCTAAACTCTAAACCTCATCCCTGTTCAAGAAGTTTACAGTAAAGTACAGTAAAGTAATGTAAAGTTGAATTTAAGTCGGTTCGTGCTAAGAAAGGAATGAAATTAGAATTGGGCCCTGTAAAGGAGGGCATCTAAACTTTCCATGTTGCAATGTAGACAGTAGAGATGTAGCCGATATGTGGATAAGTATCAGCCCGATAACGGCTCAAACGGCTGGATCGGGTATCGGCGGCATTCGGCCGTTCTATGGAGCCGATCTGTAAATGCGTGCACGCTCAATTCATTATGCATGGGAAGTGGCACTGCGGAAAGTAGAGCTGAAACGATTGTTCCAATAACTCCAATAATTCTCCTGCAAAAAATGGTCGAGGCAATTTTTCTAGAATGGAAGCTTGGTTTAATTCATTTCACTCGCTAGATCACGCTCCGCTCGTATTTCACACGGACGCTTAATTATGACACACAACGTTTTCAGTGGCGCCATCAAGACGAGACATGATCCCTCTGCATGTGAGCATCATTGTGACGCGGCTCCGGGGTGTGCCCAGAGGATCGTTCGAAATGTACGTAGTTCTCTGCAAAAGTAGCTCATTTTATAGGCCAAATTGGTTCAAAATCACAAACTTCAGTTTTTCATTTTCAATTGATCAAATTTTGTTCAATTTTATAATGTTATAGTGTAATCAGTAAGAAAGAAGAAATATTTATATGTCTAAACGAACAATTTTTGAGAACAAATAATTTAGCATATACGTGTGTGTGTAATTGTTACATTGTTTTAGTAGGAAAACTGTATTTAAATCAAGCATTTCCTTAAGCATAACAATAATCTCAGTCATGTATTCAGACATTTTAAAGCATTATTTGATGTTTAAAAAAAGGCTGTGACTGTATCGGATTTGTATCGGTATCGGCAGATATCCAAATTTACAATATCGGTATCGGACATAAAAAAGTGGTATCGGCCCATCTCTACTAGACAGATGTTAAATATAATTAGAGTAATGTAATAAGATGGATGGCACGGTGGCTCAATGGTTAGCGCTGCCGTCTCACAGCCCGAAAGTCCTGGGTTCCACCCCCGGGCCCTTCTGTGTGGAGTTTGCATGCTCTCTCGCCTTTGTTCGCATAGTGCAAATTATAGATCAGTGACAAGGTTTCAGATTTAATGAGAATAGTGTAATGTAAAATTTAGTAGAAGCTGCGCCTTGTAAAAAGCTACTGAAAAGTATAATAGAATATGGAATGCAAAGATGGACATATAGGGCCAGTTTGCCAGTCTAAGATTAAGTCCTAGACTAACTTTGACATTCAGGGCTGGTTTCTTGCTCATGGATTAAGCCTAGTCTTGGACTAAGTTGTAAAACCAAATGGAGATTTACCATTCAGACTCAAAACTAGTTTAGGACTAGGGTTAATCCTTGACTGGAAAATTGGCCCTCAGTGTTAGAGTAAATCTCCCATAGTATTGGCACTTAATCCAAGACTAGACCTAATCCATGTTTAAGAAACCGGCCCGTAAAGTTGATTTGCAGAAGGGAATGAAATGTGTAAATAGAGTTGGGTAATGTCCGCCACACTGCTAAAAAACACAAACATGGACATGGCTTTGGTCTTGGAGCTATGCTGAGACTTGTCCTGTTTCCAGAATGAGGTCCACGCTGGGCAGTCGTAAGTAGGTCAAGAAGGAAACCGTTCCTGAGTCGTTACCATACAGCTACTGATGTAATGTTGAAAATGCAAAAACATCCAGATGGATTTTGGGGGGGTTCTGTTAGAGTGGAACATTTCAGTCATGACACCCACAGGTTTGTAAGGGGTCAGCGGTGATTCAGAAGCCTGTCCGTTCGAAACTCCAGCCCCGATCTTTATGTCTCCCTGTGGCAGTGGCGCAGTTGAGGATGTGCGTGTCCTGATAATCCCGCTTCTGAGATAAACTGATAACACAATAAACATGTGACTCTAATCAATGCTCCCAGTAGCCAGATGTGACCTGGTTAAAAAGAGAGCCTCCACTGGGCACTTCTTACTCACTTGCTCGCACTTTCATAACAAGAGGAAACGGTGATAACAATGTACGTAAATCCTCTTAGCATTTAAACAAACTCTCACACGGGGAGCAGTGATATTAGCCCTATCTTCTAATGCCAGATGTGTACAGAAGAATTGCAGGGGGTTTGATGACATCCATTTCTAAACATTAGTTAAAAAACTACAGGTCACATGAACATCCTTCAACCTCCAAGTAACATTTAGATGTTTTGAATATTTCATGCACAATGTTTTTTGTGGCAAATAAATCATATATGAAAGCGTTAACTTTCCAACCGCATTATCATCACAACAAGGTTCTAGTCACAACAGAATTTCCATCAGTCTTCACGTTAGCATCAAGTGAAAACCCTTAAAATCTCTCCATTTCAGTAACCCTCACCATCACACTGATGTCTATTAAATGATCAGCAGCTATTCAGAGCGATTTCCATTAAGAGTCTTGCTCCAGGACCCAATTAGGGTAGTGCTGGATGTAGGATTCAAACCCATGGCATCTTGGTACAGAGGCGAGTGTCCTAACCACTAGACCACCATCACCCCTGAAACGACAAATTGAGGTTCTCTTTTTAAAATGTGGCTAACTGCAAATAATGGTAGAAATAACAGCAACTGAATGATAATTAAATAATGGTCGCCCCACTCACGGTAAGTTAGGTATTAGGATCCCATGCTGAAGTCAGTGAGTGATTATTTGTCATTGTGAACTCAACGAAATGTGACCTCAACATCTGACCCATACTCGAGACCGCCATCTTTTTTTCAAGAGCCTTGGTACGTTGCTCATTAGTACCTCAGTCGTACCTTTACCGGTCTGGGACTTGAACTGTCGACTTGCTGATCAACTCCCTTACCGTTACGCTACCAACTGCCCCACATTAACACCCCATTGTAATACCATTTCCATCACATTCACTTTCCATCATTATGATGTTGTTCCCTCTAGGCATGTGCTCAGATGGACCCCAGATGGTGCTCAAGCACATGTCCTTTTGGCCTTTGACTTGGTAAGTGCCTTTTTGGGGTTTTTTCTCGTTTTATATTTTAATTTTACAATACAATCAGCACAGAATTACTATTTACAAGCGTGTAACGCCTGACAATTTCATTTTTATAATTTTGAAAGAGCACACATATCCCCCACCCTTCCTAAGCCTCGTCAATGTTTGTCACTGTTGTGAAATGAAAATATTATTCAAATATCAATACAGAATCCAATATGTGACTCTGCACGGCAAAACCAGTCGCTTGTCACAAATTTTTAAAATTGAGTTATTATGTGTTCATGAAAGGGCATAAATCAACCTTAAACCATGAATCAAAACGATACCTATATGGAATGAATGGGACGACATATGACTGA
>JAVGVS010001842.1:0-14746 GCA_032718565.1 Distichodus sexfasciatus
CAGATGAGCTTAATCTGTCAAGATCTATTTGAAAGCCGATGTCGTCTCATCTCATGTGTCAGCATGGTATTTTGTGCCGCGTCTCATTAGTAAAATGTAATAATCCTTTGCTCTGCTTTCATCAAAGTCTGGGCAGGTGGAATGCCCGGGAAAATGGCCAAAACGCTGGCAAGGTCTATAATGTGGTCCCATGAAAAGATGGGAAACAATCCTGATTTCAGGTCAAGATTCTGGCTGTGTACGGCAGTTATTGCAAATTTGATCAATTTTTGCACTTTTCCCACTGAGCCACGTCCTGCATCACCGTACTATGCACAACGTTTTCACTTTGCTATACATTGTGATGCGTCTGAACAAATCATGACGTATCCCCGACCTCAAACTAAAATAATATATTGTCATATAGGCAGGCAACAAGAGCCGACATGCTGCAAATGGCCTTTGGCAAGGAATTGGTTGCTTAGAGACTGTGTAGCCTTAACTGAAGGTATAAATATTACAACTTTACCAAAAAAACTACATTTTTAACACGCCTCTGAAGTCATCCCAAACGGCCTGCAATAGAATGTTGGATTCTGATGAAAATACCAGTCAATTATTGATTTTTACAACAGACCCAAGTCCCAACGATCAAGGCACGTGTGTTTCTGTCAAAAAGGAAGTAAAAGGAAGTAGCTTGATCATGATAACAACTAGCGCCAGACCGATATAACGTTTCTCAGACCCATACTGACACTGATATTTTGAAAAATCAACTAGGACTGTGTTTCCAGAAACACACAGCAAATAGATTTTCCTTAAAAACTGATGTATAGATATTCATGTTATCAAAAGTATAATGTTAGAATGAAGTTCTAAAATAAATTTGTTGTTTTTTCATGAATAGTTTTGATGAGAGTCATGTATAATCAGCAGTGGAGTGACAGTCTGCTCTCTAGTGGACAAATGATGCCACCGCAGCCCCAGTAGCTTTGTCGAAGGATCTATCTTCCTATTTTTTGTTTCTTTTATAATTGTCATTTATATATTTTATTATATGTTATTAAATAAACTGATTTATTGGTTGATTTCAGGCACTAACCTGGTAGCTGTTAGCGCTAATATAATAACCGCGCTTGTCCTGCCTCACCATGTCACCATGCAATGCCTCTCGTCTCCTGTTATTCCCAGGTGGTGATCAACTGTGCCATTCCCAAGGGGCTGAAGTACAACCAGGCCACGCAGACGTTCCACCAGTGGCGCGACGCGCGGCAGGTCTACGGCCTTAACTTCGGCAGCAAGGAAGACGCCAATGTGTTTGCCAGTGCCATGATGCACGCCCTGGAGGTGCTCAACTCTCAGGACGCAGGTACGGATGCCAACTTCAGTTTTTTGGTGTTAGCTACAGGATGTGGACTGTGCGGACTAACTTAATTCAGTATATGATTCACTATGATGCTATTTAGGGCTGGGCGATATGGCATAAAAATAATATCGCGATATTTTTAAGCTATATCACGATACACGATATGTATCTTAATACCTTGAAATGTCCTCTAAATCACTGTATAAATGATAAATTTGGCCGTATATTGCATAAAATGACACCAATATAATGAATTTAGCCAAAGTTTAACATAATAAATGCTTTTATTTTAAACCAAAGTATAATACAGCAAACTTTATACTTTATATTGGGGACAGACAAGTGGGCAAAGGGAGCCATTGATTAAACATGTAAGAGCTAACTATTAAATTATAATTATAAGGTCGATAAACTATAACTATAACTCCTTCATCTTTGGTTTTTCTGTAGAAATGTTTTGTAGCGTGCAGTCAATCACAAAACCAGGAGCCATTGGCTGATAGGATTCACAGGCAGAAACTACCAAAACCCCGCCCCCAACCTGCCAAAACCCCGCCCCCTTTCAAACCGCGCACGTAGAAATCTCACTCGAACGAAAAAGTCGCTCGTCGGTAATCTACTTTGCGCACGAGGACGTTTAACACATCGAGAGGAAAAAAGACATTCGAGAGAGGAAAAATACAGTTTGCGCGCCATATTATCACAACCGCGCACTCGAGTTTCACATTTGCGCGCGCGACTTTGAAATTTACGCTCGCAGAATTTTTGCGGCAAACCATTTTGCGCGCTCTAGTTTTGGCACTGATGTGAAGCCATAGGCGGGGGAGCAAGCAGAGAAGCGAAACACGAAAGAGGGACAAAACGCGCATGCGCTAGAGTTTTCTGGACGGGCGGGGGAGCGAGCTGTCTGCTTTGACGGGGCAGAAAAGCAAAACTCGAAAGCTGTGTACATGCTGTCTGTTTAACAATAACGTTAGGATTTATACTCGATGGTCACAATATAGTCGTTTACTACATCGCACGTGGAACAAGCCGAGATACATCGGGTATATTCGATATATATCGCCCACCCCTAATAATATTACAGTAATGCAGTGCATAAATGAGCATAAATTCGGAATGACAGGTTCGGGAAGAGAGGTTCCTCTTCCGCCAAAAGAGGGTCCTGCCATTGTGGCTTCTTGGGTGATTCAAAAAGAGAGATCACACAAAATACACAAAAGAAATTCTTTATTGTGATAAATGTGTATTACTGGTGTAAAGACTTTTTTTTTATTCTAAACATGAGGCCTTTTTTATTAAAGAGAAGATTGTGTGTGTGTTTTTTTTTTTTTAATATCTGGTTGAATTTTTTGTGACTCGATGTGAGTGGACGTGATAAGTGCTAAATCTTCGTATGATATTGCCTGCATCGAATTGAAATGGCATCCTGTCAGACTTGGTGATATCAGCAGACATCAAATCGTTCGTTGAATAATATATGGTATAATATCATATTATGATGAAACTTGTGATTTACACCCTTAATATGTGTTTAGTCTGCTTGCCTCCCCCAAACACTTAACAGCTTTCTTTCAGCCGGAAATATTTTAATAAAAAGTGTAAGAAAGGAAATGATTCATGTTGAATTGTGCTGTTAAGTTGCCAGAAAGGCCCCGGTGCTAGCATAATAAAACAAAGTGGAACTGTTTATTTAGTAGATTCTGTCTGTGTATGTAGACTTGGCTGGAAAGTCGTTCATTTACTTTGGAAAATAATTTGCAGTTGTTTGTGCTCTGTTACCGGTTCGCTCCACCAAGCAGAATTATACTTCTTGTCTTCGCTCTGTTAGTGAGGTCATGTGTTTAGTTTGAGTCCAGCTTGGCCTGTTGTGCTCAATTAACTGTAATTAGGCCCAAGTAGAGCTGCTCTCTGGGGCTGTGTGTGTGTGTGTGTGTGTGTGTGTATCTGTCTGTGTGTGTGTGTGTTTGTATGTGTGTATATGAGTATGTGCGAGTGGGCTACTTGTACTTTTTTTGGGTGTGTTGGGGACCGCCCTCTTCCATTTTTGTGTTTGTGTGTATGCATGTGTTGTGTGTCTCTTGTTAGTGACCATGTGGTGGACACACAGCGCGAGACCACTGTTGGCTCTGTTCTGGAGTCAGGACAGCAGCTCAGCCGATCTTCTCTTCCAGATCGAAACGAGGCCTTGTTTTTCCGAGCAGGATTCTCAATTTACCTTTTTAAACTTGTTTAATTATTACTTGACGGATCAGAAAGGCAAAGCAGACAGACTATGGAGAAGTCTTGGTTGTTGCATTTTAACATCGTGGAACGAGCAGAACTCTGACAGGTGACATTTGATCTGAGCCGACATCTTTTGTCACTGCCTACAGGTGTGGCTCTAAACAAACATTGTTTGGAAACTAAGAACTTTTTGTGTGTCTGTCTTAAAGAGAAGACAAACCCAACCTAGTTTGTTTAAGAGATGGTTTCTTCAAAGATTATGCTAGAGATCTAGAACCAATGCTTTGTTATTGTAGTGGGAAGATGCTCCTGTGTTTGAAAGGGTTTCTGGTAAAGGTACCACAGAGATACATCCCCCTTTCTCCCCTATTTTTAGGTTACAAAAATGTTTGACCAATTTTCGGCCTCACCTTTAAGGATTGTCATTTCCAATTTTGGCCTCAAGAGGGCGCCACCATTAAGATTGTAATTCCCCGTTTTGGCCTTAAGGGGGCGCCACCATTAAGATTATAATACCCTGCTTTGCTCTCAAGGGGACGACACCATTAAGATTGTAATTCCCTGTTTTGCTCTCAAGAGGGCGCCACCATTAAGAAATCTCGTTTTGCCTCAAGGGCGCCATTAAGATTGTATTTCCCTGTTTTGGCCTCAAGAGGGCGGCCACCATTAAGATTATAATTCCCTGTTTTGGCCTCAAGAGGGCGCCACCATTAAAATTGTAATTCCCCGTTTTGGCCTCAAGAGGGCGCCACCATTAAGATTGTATTTCCCTGTTTTGCTCTCAAGAGGGCTATTACCATTAAGATTATAATTCCCTGTTTTAATTTCAAGAGGGCGCCTAATAAAATTATAATCTCCGCTTTTGGTCAAGAGGGCTACCATTAAGATTGTAATTCTGTTTTGGCCTCAAGAGGGCGCCCACCATTAAGATTAGACCCCTGTTTTGGCCTCAAGGGCTGCCACCATTAAGATTCTAATTCTGTTTTGACCACAAGAGGGCGCCACCATTAAGAATACCACAGTTCCCTATTTTGGCCACAAGGGGGCGCCAATTAAGATTGTAATTCCCTGTTTTGGCCTCAAGGGGGCGCCACCATTAAGGTTTTAATTTCCTAACATCTATAAACAACCTCTATCATGTCTCATTTTTTAACTTTTAAGCTTAATTACGTTATTATGTGTTTTTCAGCTCACAGCCATCACAAAATTTCTTCAGAGGATGTCTGTCTAGTTATTGTGAACATTTTTTTAAATGTAAGAACAGTAGTTGTGGCGCTCCAGGCCCATGTGATTTGGCCTTACTTGACCTGACCATTTGGATCTGTGGTGTAGCAACACGTTATTGAAGTTACTCAGCGTTTTTGGAATGTGACAATTTACATTTAGCAGGCACCCTTATCTTACTCTAATTTACAGGGACAGTCTCCCTGGAGCAACTTGGGTTTAAAGGTCTTGCTCGGGGTGGGGGGCCTTAAGGAGGTTTTAGCAGTACGTTAGAGCTGGATTTGAACCTGTGACCTCTTGGTCTTGATCTTGCAGAGTATTCTACCCCCAAGCCGCCTCACCTCACTACTTATCCTAGCCGTAAGTTGTACACTCCGGTATAGAGTTGGGCAATAATTGAAAATGACGGTGTAATCTAGACCACGAAGGTTATTTCAGGATTCTGTTGATATTTTCCCTGGTTTGTCTTGTCGCCTTACATGCTACTGTACAGTGGTGCTCCGTCCTGTCCAGTGTCCGACTATATTTGCTTTTGTTTCCTTCAGTTATTCTGAAATCACACAATGTAAAAATGTAATAGTTGAGCTACAGTACAAACCTTGTCAGTGACCTATAAGTGCAAAAAATTTGCCCAAGCAATTCATTAATTGTAATAAAGGTAAGATGTTAATCATGATATTGATTTGATGTCATATCACCCAGCCTTATTGCCATAGGAACTACTTTCCGTCACGAACCCTCTTTTAGACGCCTTGGCTCTCCATCACTGTCCTTCGCCTGATGAGTGAACCGTTCACTCTGCTGGACTCTTGTTATCGCCCCGGGAAGCTGCAGATCCTTGCGGTTTATTACCATCTATTAATTACCTTATAGCGACGTGCTTAATTATGCAAAGTGGCGTTAATTATGCCTTCTTTGCCGATGTGCTGATTATCACACGGCTCAGGCCCCGTGGACGTGGCTGTTTTAGATTGAGTCGAGATGCGTAACTGTTGTCTCGCCTTATCAGCTGCTAGTGCTTAATGAGCGCGACACCGTTTCTTGGTGAAAGTTTGTCAGTGTGCTTTTTTAATCTCACCTCCGACAGGATGCAAGGGAGAACGTCTCTTGACGCCTCGGCCGAGAGCTCTTGCCGCAGGCGCTTTTCTGGATGGAAAGGGAGGCAGAAAGGATTTAGGGTTTAAGGCAAATGGTGCGCTAGTTCTGCCGAGTTAGCATAATTGCCTTTGGATCTCTGGCATAAAGATGGCTTTTTTCCCCCCCTTCTCTTTTTGGCAGTGGGAATCGTTAAACCGGTCTAAGCAGGCAGCAAGAAGGCTTCCAGGCGTTTCGGCCAGCGCCGGGCGGCCTAATTGGCTTCTCTCTAGCCAGGCCTCCTTTGTCAACATTAAGCTGTTTATGGGCAGCAGTGGAACTGGACAAAAGCCCTGTTTCTTTTCTAGCTGTTTTATGGTCTACGTTATACAGAACTACAGATACTTGTGAGGTTCTGCAGATAATTTTCAGGATCTGTGTTTTATGTAAAGTGCTTTGGCTTAGTCTAGAGATGCACCGATCCAACTTTTTCAGTTCCGATACTAATTCCGACACTCGAACCCGAGTACCGATCCGATACCAATTTTTAATTAATAAATTGTTCACTTCTCTGTGAAGAAATACTTGACGCAAACCCATTGTTTTAGTTTTCCTAACTAAAACAATGTAATAATTACACACCCATATGTATATGCTAAATTATTTATTGTTAAAATCTCAAAAATGATCCGTTTTAACGCAGTTCTGTAATTTTGTGATGGTCCCTAATCCTGCGGCACTAAAACCATCAGGAACACGGAGATTGCGAGTAAGAGCTGGTGGTGTTAAGGAAATAAAACAGTTGGCAATTAATCGTGCGATTAGCTTTTGGGGTTGTAGTGTGTTGTGTTGCTTGTTCTGCTCATTGTCATACCATTAAGTATGAATTAGAGCGCATGTCTAACAATAAACCAGCTTTACCGCTGTGTCATTTCCAATGCTTAACGAATTGAGCATGCATCGTACCCGATTCAGCTGTTTAAATTGTTGTCGTTTCGATATCTGATCCGCGTATCGGACCGGTGCCGTCTGTAGTTTAGTCCTCCCAAGTTTTGACTACTGATCATTGATTGTTCAACTAATTATTTACACATTTATCGTAGTCTTTTATTTAATAAATGAACTTGTTTCAACCCTGTCCCAAAAGTAGCCTCAAAAACTGAGGTTTGAGCCACATCATGGACTTGGAGATGGGCAAAAGTCTTGAAATTTCATCCCTCAGTAAGAAGCACTACAATGTATGTAAATATCATTCCTCAAGACTACATCAAAACACAAAAAAGTCTGGTTTAAAATCTAGCATGAAAGGGTGGTGGTGGTCTCTTGGTTCAGACACTCCCCTCAGGACCAAGAGGTTGTGAGCTTGAATCCTACTTCCAGCACTACCATCACTGGATCATTGAGCACAACCCTTAACTCCAAGTTGCTCCAGGTAGACTGTCCCTGAAATTAGGAAAATGCAAGTCGCTTTGGATAAGAGCGTCTGTGAAATGCTGTAAATCTAAATGAAAGAAGCCAAAAATGGGATTTTATTGTTGTTGCCCCCTGTTGGATTAATCTGAAGCTGCACTGTAAATAAGAGGCTTTTTCTGTAGTCCAGTCGCCAGGGATGTTTTCGCAGTTTCATCACAGATCACATGAGGTAAACTCCTCGGATACCTCGTCGCATATAGCACAACATGGTGCTTTGTGTCATCATGTGTAAACCCTCCCTCACTGGGAGCAATGCTGTGCTGTGTTTTATTTAGCATATATCCAGAGCGTATATTTTTGGAGCCCTCTTATCCCACTGTTGTGTTTACGCGGACTAATTGGGACATACGTGTATGTGTGTGTCAGTGCCCGGTGGTCATGCGGTGAAGCGTGTTTAACTGCGACTTGGCTAATGCTGGTAATCCCACTGTGCAGTGGTTACAGCTCTCTGGGCCAACACTACACTACGGAGAGGGATGAGGGGAGGGGAAAGAATGTTACCTTCATTTTGGAACATTAATCATCCTTCTACACAGATTTGTATGGGTGTGTAAGGAGAGAGTAGATGCTAGATGGCCTCTCTGTCTGTCTCTCTGCATGGTTAGGGATATTCTCTAAAGGACAGAAAAAGCTGAACATTTGACATAAGACATTTGTCTGCTCCTTATGCGTCTTTACCAAGAATCAAACTGTCTAAATATTAGTTTTAGCGGATGTATCCTGGGTCAGAAAACAGTCAGTGGACTGAAATATACAAACACATTTGGGTTGAAGTAAGTTGGTTAAAAAATGTTTGTGAAGTCTTCTTCTTCTTCCTCTTTCGGCTTTTCCCTTCAGGGGTCACCACAGCGAATCATCTGTCTCCATTTAGTCCTATCCTCTGCATCCTCTACCCTCACGTCAACTAACTTCATGTCCTCTTTCACCACATCCATAAATCTCCTTTTTGGTCTTCCTCTCAGCCTCCTGCCTGGTGGCTCCAACCTCAGCATCCTTCTACCTATGTACTCATTGTCTCTCCTCTGGACGTGTCCAAACCATCTCAGTCTGGCCTCTCTGGCTTGATCTCCAAAACATCTAACATGAGCTGTCCCTCTGATGAACTCATTCCTGATCCTATCCATCCTCGTCACTCCCAAAGAGAACCTCAACATCTTGAGCTCTGCAACCTCCAGTTCTGCCTCCTGTCTTTTCCTCATTGGCACTGTCTCCAAACCATATAACATTGCTGGTCTCACTACTGTCTTGTACACCTTTCCTTTCATTCTTGCTGAAACCCTTTTATCACACCTGACACTTTTCTCCACCCATTCCAATCTGTTTGCACACGCTTCTTCACCTCTTTTCCACTCTCTCCGCTGCTTTGGTCCGTAGACCCTAAGTACTTGAAGTCCTCTACCTTCTTTGTGAAGTATCTGGGTTTATTCAGGGAGGCTATGTCTGATATTGGCTGTTGGTGGTGGAAAAACGTTTTTACTGTTTTTATTTAGTCCATGGTTTCATTTGGTTAATTACTGGACTTAAGGGTGGAATAACATCTGGTTATAATTAAATGAGGGTTAGGATTTACTGTAGGGTCTGTGTGGTATAATACAGTCATTAAAACTGATCTAAAACAAAGACAGATTCCTTTCCCTAGGTTGTTAACTAACACTATTTTTGGTTAAAAGTGTCATTTCTGTTAATGCTAATTTCAGCTAGTGACCATTGCAATGTGTCATGTTTGCAGCGATTGGTGGTGTGACGTACACATTTTTTGAATCCGATTGTAACTTTAAGGCTAAGAAAATATTTTTGTTAGGTTTTTTTTTTTCCCCCACATGATGTGGTATGTTATAAAAGTGTTCATTTCTGTTTGCAGCCAACAAACTGTAAAGGAAATTAGCATTACTTTGTGTCCATCAATACACTATAATAAGCTTGTGGTTGAGTTTAAGGTTAGTGGTTAGAGACAGATTATGATTAGTTTAAAGGATAGCACTTTATTATGGGTAGGTTTAACCTAACTAGTTAAGGGCTGGCAGAGCAGAAAGATCTTTCTTGCTAGGATGCTAACACTTATTTTTTCTAAAAAAAAAAAAAGTAATTTCTTGTGGGTAATAATTAGAAGATGGTTTGTCTGTTAGGGAGTTAATGTTGAGTGTAGGTATAGCTGTGGGTTATGAAAGTCAACGGAACACATTTCAGGTGTCTAAGTTTAGCTGACTGTAACACGTAGCACCGTCCTGTCACCAGAGCTTCTAGCATGACTGTTGGTGGATTTGGTGGAGTTTTTAAAATAAATGCTGTTGCCATCAGGACACATGACACTCTCACATGTACACCCTTGGTCAACAGTCCTCAAAAACAGTCAAGGACTGATAAAGATCAAAACCCTGCTTACACTGGTTTATACACTTGGCTGGAATGAGCATGGAAACTTGTTCTGTGGCTTACAAGTTGACACTAAAACTGGACGAACTGCACCCAGTAGGCACACGTGACTTTAGTGTAAATATGTCTCCTCTTCCCATCCTTTTCCACAAATTGTTTGCTAACAAATGTCCGATTGTGATGTCGGCAAACAGGAGTTTGTACGCCCAAAGAGCGTAAAGTTTGCCGTAGTGCTGACGGCTGATGCAGTGTGGAGGTTAGTCACTTCCAGTTCTTGATCTTAACCAGAGATCCGTCTTACACTGTGGAATGTCTAGGGAGGGAGAAAAACTCACCTCAGATTGCTCACATAATGAAAGGAGACCTTGGATTCCGGAAATTTAGAGTATACCCCCCTGAACGTGGGTCACACTGTGTACCTTATTACCCCTGGCTGCTTTGCTTTCCCTAATATTGCAAAAAAGTGAGGATTGAAGGCTGGAATCGGGGAGTTAAAAAGAAAGGAAGGTTGGTGCAATAAGCACAGAGTTTGAGAAGGAGTTTTGTTTCGTTCCTCTAAATGTGCTTCGCCTGGAGTTCTGTTACCTACGTGGAACAGTACAAGTCACACGGCTAAACCTCCATGCGTCCTGCAGAGATTCTTTTTTAGGAATCGGTCACTAGCTTGCATATAGCTTTGTGCCTCAACCGGCTGGTGTGCTCAAGCTCACACAAGCCTTCATGTGTCAGGCGTTGGATTTATCTGCCTATGTCGAGGTTATAAATACTCTGTTGTGATGTCTTGTTGACAGATGAGAATACAGGTCAAATATGTGGGATGGAATGATCTCATCTTTGTTGGATGAAAGAAAGGCTGTCTCTGTGCCCTACTGTCACACCCCGGAGTCAAGCGATGGCACCCTCCGAGTCCTGCTGTGTCTGGGTCTAAATGAAGACCGTCATTCCTTTCAGCACTTGACCATCTTTTGGCAGGTGTCTACGTGTCTTCCTCTCACGAGCAACACTTCCAGACTCCATTGCGCCAATTAAAGGTTGAGAGGTTGTCGCTTAGAGACCCGCAGCAAGAGTTTGGCATGGTTTAGTTGAAACGGGGGAGTAGGTGGGAGGATGAGGGAGGGAGGATGGAGCGGGGGGTGGACCACATGTCTGGTATGTGTTTGTTTCTTGACTTGTGATAGCACATGACCTTGTTTGCATCATCTGGCCGTTTTGAGGCGATGGTTAAGGGGGGAGGTGACGTTGTACTGCCCACTTTTTATTGATGAAGTCATGCTCCTCTGCCTCAGACTGTAACGTCCCCTGGTGATGCCTTGAACATCACTTCTGTCAAAGGAGAGCAGAGTGAAGTTTAGCCAGAGAGAGCTGCTGGCTCAGGCTTCCCTGTTGGTGCTGGCCTTCCATTGAGGTGGAGCTGCACCTGCTTTCAAAGCTATATCTTAATTATAGTCGCCTTCCTTTCTGACCGCAGTGGTCCGTGTTTTTTCCTTCTTGTTTGTCCAAGAAGACGTGGTGCCAGAGTGGTTTTGGACTCAGAACGCCAGCTTGTTATCATGCCTGCCCCTCGGGTGTACCGCTTCCAAGAGCAGAAGATCAGCCGGGCTAAGATCATCTTAAGGAGTGAGTCTAGGGTGGGGAATGAGAACTGTGACTGAAGGAAACACTGTATGCTGTATTTATCAGTCACTAGGTGTTCTATAATGCATGTTGTCCTAGCTTTAAAGAATCTTTGATTTGAGACTTTATTTTATTTTACTTTTAGGGGGTAAAAAATCACATTATCAGCTCAATTTTGGGAAGTCAGTCTAAAGCAGGGGTAGGCAACTCCGGTCCTGGAGGGACGGTGTCCTGGAGGCTTTCCATCCTATCTGATCAGTCTCTTCTGGTGGTTATCTACCTAAGACCAGGTGTGTGAAATGTTCTGAAATTCAGTTGGATGAGAACCCTCCAGAACACCGGACCTCCAGGACCAGAGTTGCCTACCCCTGGTCTAAAGGATGGTTAAACATACTTAACCAAGTCTTATTCAGTTGCCTCTTTGGAAATGTATATGAAATAAACAGCCAACGTCATCAGACTGTGCCAATGGTATTCAATGAGGTTGAGTTGTATGAGTTGGCGTTTGAGCTAGTCGGTTGGTTCTCACCCCCCAATTTGGTTTTGTGTCACCTTCGTGTGGACAGCACTATCTTTCTGAACAAAAATACCCTTCTTCCTTTCAGTCCCCGTATCTCTACTTTGGCAAGTTTTTTTCTCTAACCATGTGCTGACTCAAAGTTTTGCTCTTCAGCAGGTTTTGCTTATGCTGTCCATTTTAGCCCCTGTTGAAATTGCACTTTTAGCCTCCCATGACTAGAACAAGAGGTCCATTCTCAGTCTTACCTGAAGTGTGTTTTAACTTGTTTGTTTACTTTCAGGAACCACAACATACTTGACCGTTTATTGCAGAACCCGCCAACTGAAATAGCTATGTGGGGAATGTTTACTTCTCGTGAGAGTAGCTTAAATAAAGTCGCGATGCGTAATTTGCTGTTGTGGTATCTACCCTATGTTTAGAATTTTGAGAACAACAGCGGTTATTTTCTCCTCTCCCCTGCCACCGGGCATCTTTGACCCACAAAATGAAATGTTTTCTTTTCTTGTGGGTGCTTTTTGGCAGCACTGTTTCTAAGCAGAGCTTCTTTTATTAGGTGACTTTGCATCAGAGCCCCCCTCCCCCCACACCGACGCCTCTCCCCTTGCTGAGGCAGGATCAAGTGGTGCCTTATTTAATGCTTTTGGTGACCAGGCTCAGAACAAAAAAAAACTCAATGCCACCTTATCACTGCAACATCCGACCCTGACCTTAGGTCAGTTTTTGTGGGGTTGTCCTGAATGGTTGGGTCTCAGCTGAGGGTGGAGACGCCGTTTTGAGAACCATACCAGGATACTGTCTAACTTGGTGCCTGCCAGACTTGAGTCTCCGCTACATAACCTCAAAGACCTCACAGTTATGTGAGGTGTCGGGGATTCGAATGTGCATCCCATGATTCCATCCCTGTCAAGTGTAAGAGATGTAGTAGACATTTGTGTTGTAGCGTGTCTCAAATTCGGACAGTCGGTCTCCTCACGCAGAGCACAGGATCGTATATACCTCATACAGATATGTTGACAAAGCCGTCAGCCCGGCTGCCGTGACCTTTCAGAATCCTGGTTGGCTGTTGTAGGTAGACCTGCTAATGTATAACTTGTTTTTCATATTATTGGGAAAGAAAGTGCATCTGGATAGAAAATAATTTTTACAGGGTTCCCACAGGTCCTTGAAATCCTTGAAAGATTGTGAATCTGAACAAATAAGTTCAAGGCCCTGGAAAGTTTTTGAAAACAGGCATAAAAAGACACCGTCCTTGAATATTTTTTGGGAACTGAAATTTCACGGATGACGACCGCTGTTAACATGTTATTATTTTGCCGCCACAAGTTTGCTTAAATCTATGCCTATGCCGACTTTTTATTTGTGAAAGTTCGTTTGTTCTTCTGTACGTTTTCGGCACTGCATTCTTGTATTTCCTGTACGTAGTCAACGTAACGTGTGCGTAGCCGCATTAGGTGCAACCAGAGTTATGCTGAGTCAGAGTGGAAGTGAAGTTTTTGTTGTTTATTGAAAACATATTCAGCGGTAGCAGTAGGTAAGTGCCGCCACGTGCGGTCCTTGGATATTGGTCCTGGAAAGTCCTTGAAAGGTCCTTGAATTTGATGTTAACTAAGATGTGGGAACCCTGTTTTTACTCTTTTTTTTTTTTTTTTTTTTTTCAATTTATAAGAGAATCCTTTTTAACCTTTACAGCCCTAAGACAATTTGGGGCGTTTTTCTATATCGTTGTTTTCAGGCTAATTATAGTGTGTGTAGAAGTTAGCCATACACACGTCCAGAATAAACACTGAAAGTATCAAGTAAATGGCTGTGCTGTGAGTTGTAGTTGTTATTTATTAGCTAAAATATGAGTTATGTCTAATAAAGGGAAGATTTGACTGAACTGTAGCGTTTTACTCTCGTGAGCGCTTTCACGCACCGCGTGAAGTATCATTTATGTGCGTTTATGCAATTACGTCTGCTTTTGTGCCCATAATTACTCACAAATACTTTCAAATACAGAGGAATAAATATAATGTCTGTTAAGTTCAAAGTCTTGTGATTCTGACGGTATGTGTGTGGTTTTTGTGCATTAAAAGGATTCTGAGTTATTAAAAACCAAATAATGAACAATGCAAAACGTGTCCGTCTGTTTGAAAAAGCTATGACCGTTGAAGACGTGGGAAGGCAACTAAAGGCAACATAACAATTTGGAAGACATTGGAACACACAATGAAAGACATTGGAAGGAAAATCTGTAGACAATGGAAGTCAAATTAGAAGTGAATATACTGTGATTTAAGGGTTCTTGGATAGCAATGGCTAGTGAAAATTAGGTGAAATTTTCTTTGATATCAAGCACCAAACATGACATTTGATTTAATTTGATATTGCAAATTATATCAAGCGGGCCTAATTGCGTGCTACAGGCACATCGAAAACTGTGGATTTTTATCCCCAAGTGCTGAAGCTGTGGCAGCAAGATTCATCAGCCACACACTCTTACTCATTTCAGAGGTCTAAGATGCGAGACACGTATGAGCAATTAGGAGTTCATCTGCGTCTTGCGCTTTCTGTGTGGCAGCTTAAAGGTGTGGTAATGTGACAGAGTGCCAGAAGGTGTTTCAGTCTCTTTGTGATTTGTTGCCGTAACACTTGGGAGAATTAACACTCTTTCTGTCGTAAATCAGTGTCTGTCTGACGTCTGTGTGTCACAAGCAGAGTTCTCACACCCACACTCAGCTGGTACAGACGCTGGTAGAGCGTCAGCATTTTCCAGATTCCAGATTTAATTTCGGTGTGTGTTTTGTCAAAAGACCCACATAAGACTTTTACTGCTAATATGTGACCCTCCACGGCAAAACCAGTCACTTATCGCAAATTTTCAAAATTGAGTTATGTTTTCATGAAAGGGCATAAAT
>JAVGVS010001843.1:0-14740 GCA_032718565.1 Distichodus sexfasciatus
AAGAGTCAGATAACGACGGAGAGTATATGAAGAACAAAACAGAGAACAAATGAATTTGCTGCGGTTAAATATTTGGGATGGAACATCACCGAAAATGCTGTGCAGCTTTATTCGACCATCTTACTAAGTGACAAAAAGAAAAGCCGCACAAAGCAGCGGAACCGTGGAAACAAAATCACTTTTAAAAGTCAAATTCCCGCTGAACGTCGGAATCCAACTTCGATAAAAAGTGGCGTTTGAGATTTGGATGCAGCAGCTGTGCTGTTATTATTATTAAGTAAAAGAGAATGGTTTCTTTATTAGAGCGGCGATGCAGGAGAAGGTTTTTGTACGTGTACGTTTTTGAACTGTGACCCTCCACGGCAAAACCAGTCGCTTGTCGCAACGGAGGTTTCCGAGAAAAACGAGCGTTTATGTTGCGTGGGGTAAAATTTGGGATGTTTTGTTTTTAGTGTTTTGAAACAGTGGAAGGTCTATACTGTACTGTTGTGAAACTTCGACAAGAGATTCGCTTTCTCACTTTATGCGACAGAGAAAACCCGACCTTTTGAATGTTGATATCTCAGTCATATGTCGCCCAGTTCATTCCATAGGTATCGTTTTGAAGCTTGATTTATGCCCTTTTCATTAAAACATATAATTTATTTGAAATTTGCATAAGCAACTGGTTTAGTTGTGGAGGGTCACAAATAAGTGCCGTACAGTTTGCTTGTGCAGTTATCCCACGCTATTTGTTATTTTTTAGACGGTGTGCTTATTAGATAACGGTTGGACAATGAATGCGACCCAGTTTTCCTAATTTGCGTTCGCTTCAACGTTCGCAACAAGAGATTGTCAGGAGAACACAACACTCAAAACGCATGAGAAAGAACCGCTTTGCGTTTGTTGTAGAGACACATTCTTCAAGCGCTGCATTACATCATAAAAATGCAATACACCAATATTGTCCTGACCTGATTCATTTTTGTAAGCGTGCGCTTTGAGGGTATTGCGTCGTGCAGCAGATCTCAACATCAAATAATTCCGGTCACAAAAAAGGCTTTATTCCTATCATTTCAAACTGAAGAACTCGTCGTCGATTTCAAAAGGAAAGGGAATTGTATTAGTGTTCAAATTAATGGGGAAACGATCGGCAAGATTAATTCCGAGGAGCGGTTGCCGATAAGCTGAGGAAAGTGAAATCAAAGCGCTTCTTTTTTTTTTTTTTTTTTTGGGAGAAAGCAGCCTCCACGTCCTAAAGAAGCCTAATGCTCTTTGATGCTTTCTGGCGCTGGAGCGTGAATTTATCAGAGCCTTGTTTGTGGCGTGCTAACCTTATTTACCGTATGCGTGGTGGGAGGACGGGTCTGAGGGGGATAAGCTCCAGATCATCACAACACACAAGAGCTCACTCTGTCAGTGTAGTTTAAAAGAGCTTGGCTTTAATTTGCAGCCTCCTGATGTGAAATATTGTCTTAACGTTTGTACTTCCTTAAATATTTATACCTTTAGTGCGCACTTCGCTTGCACTGCAACCCTTGTCTTAATCACTTAAACACTTAACACTTATTAAAATCGGTCTGTTTTCAATATGAACGTACATCCGTTTTCCGCGTTCCGATTTAGGCCATTAGGCTAGTGAGAAAGTATTACTTTTAATTGGAACTGTTCTAAATTGCAGTGGTTAGCGCCGCCGCTTCACAGCGAGACGTTCCTGGATTCGAGGCCCGGCTCGGCCGCGGGGGTGGGCTTCCCGCGGGTGCTCCGGTTTCCTCCCACAGTCCAAAAGCACGCGCCGTATAGGTTTATTGGCGTCACTAAATTGGTCCCGTAAGGGGTGGAACGAGTTTGTGTGTCCTGCGTTGTGTTGGCGTCTTCCCAGGGTTCCTCCCCGCCTTGCGCTCGTAGTTCCCGGCATAGGCTCCGACCCCAGTAGGGATTATGCGGTTCAGGTAATGCAGCGTTTCCCAATCCCAGTCCTCGCGCCCCACCGCTCTGCACATTTTCGGTATTTCCTGCACTGTCGCACGCTGGTCCTACGTTGCTAATTAGCTAATCAGTAGCATCAGCTGTGCTGTGGGTTGGGAAAGTCGAATCTGTGCAGAGCGGTGGGGCGCGAGGACCGGGATTGGGAAACGCTGAGGTAATGAATGAAATAGGCTACGTTCACACTGCCAGCCACATCGTTCAATTCAGATTTTTTGCTCAGAACGGATTTGTCCATCTTGACGGTTCACATTCCTAACTACAAGTGACCTGTATCTGACTGTAATGTGAACGCATCGGTCCTCCGAAACGTCACGCATGCGCACACTGATACGTTTTTACACGGGTCAACTGCGTCACCAACAGCAAAAAAACGGCATCTCCGTGGGACGACTCATGGCATTAAAAATGGAGGCGTTGGTAGCATACACATGTATCGCACTTCGCTCTGGAGGACGACAAACAGTGAATCAGCTGTACATGAGCAGGTCGAAAAGGAGAAGAAAAGTCAGGCGGCTAGCGTTTTCTGTTATCGCAGCTCTCCTCCATGTTTACTTTCCCGCGCTGCCGGTGCAGGCTGATGATGTCGGCACATGCGTATAAGCAAAAAGCCACATGAATTCCGATCTGAGCGTTCACATTCAGGTCGCATGGCTGCGAATCGGATACGTATGAGATTTAGTACCACATATGAAAGTGACACAAATCCGATTTGAAAAGATCAGATTTGCGTGTCCACACAGCCCTGAAAAGATCAGATCTGTGTCACATTAAGGCAAAAAATCCCATTTGAGTCACTTCGGCATGGCAGTGTGAACGTAGCCTGAATGTTCTTACGTTTATTAAGTCACATCCTTTAAACAGCATGTGATATTTATAGGAGGCAAACGTGAAGATCTTAGTTCAAATTACATTCAAAATAAAAGTGAGGCGTTCGAGGCCCGGATATAGAGAAGAGCATTTATGGATTCACTGTTAAAATCAGTGTCAAGTGCAGTCTTGAGCACTCTGTTTGAATTAAATAATGAGATGGGACGTGTAATTTAGTGATCTTTAACTCAGTGTAATCACTCTAATCCTAGGAAGGCAACGGCTTGTTATAATTACAGAGCACGTCGTAGAGGCGACTCAAACTGATCGTTACTCGAAATGATCGTTAAAAGCACAGTTAATTACAGTAAATGGAAATGATTCTAATATTCAGTGGCGTAGATGAGGTGGACGTTGTCATTTAATAAGTGCTTGTGTGTGTCCATTTATATATAAAGTAAATGTGACTCTGCACGGTGAAACCTGTCGCTTGTCGCAAAAAACGAGCGTTTATGTTGCGTGGGGTAAAGTTTTGGACTTTTTGTTTTTAGTGTTTTGAAACAGTGGAAGGTCTATACTGTAGTTTTGGGAATAAATTTGGCTGAAAAACTTACCCTTTCCATCCTAAAAACGTGACTTTCTTGAGGTGAGGAATTCAATTCCAGCAGAATGTTAAAAGTTTCTGTTTTGACCGCTCTACTCCAATATTTACGGTAAATCCACTGGTTGACTAGCGTGAAGATATTTCTCCAGAATCCATCTTCGTCTCCCGAGTTCAGTTAACCTAACGCAGGTAGGCTATCCGTGTAACTGTGAATGCAGTGTAGGCTAGCGTAAATGCAAACGTAGCCGCGACCGCACTAAGCGTCTGTGAGTGCTACGGCGATAGTCAACTTCGACGGCAGATTTCTCCGTTTCTCACTTGGCGTGACAGGAGAAACCCGACTCCTTTGAATGTTGATATCTCAGTCATATGTCGTCCAGTTCATTCCACATAGGTATCGTTTAAAATTTGCGACTGGTTTTGCCGTTCAGAGTCAGAGTCAGAGTACAGTGTACCCACGGTTTGGTACGTATCACATTTTTTGGGCTGCGGTATTGGTACGGTATCCTAGCGCTAACATCCAGTAGGCTCTTTGTCTTTTCTAATTCTGGGACTGAAACGATTATTCGAATGCCTCTAATAGTTCAATTCCAAAAAATGGTTGAGACAATTTTTCTAGAATTGAAGTTTCGTTTAATTCTTTTCACTCTCTAGAGCATGCTCCGCTTGTGTTTCACACGGACGCTTATTAGTGACACAACGTTTTTAGTGGCAAGCCCTGATCCTTCTGTATGTGAAAGTATTTCTGTGCACGAAAACAGAAATAAATGCGTAAAAACGCATAAATGACATTTTTCACGATGTAAACACACAGAGTTTGTGAGCGCCATTACTCACTAAAATCCTCCAGTTCAGTCCAAGCTTCCACTTTATTACAGACGAAACTCATATTTTAACTGATAACTAACGACAACGACCAGCGTTCTACTCACAATACAGCAATTTATTGAGATTATCAGCGTTTATTCCGGAGCGTTTGCCCGTTGCTTTATTGTGAGCTCAGAGTGGCGCGAGGGGGATTGTCAGAAATGTAGTTCTCGTCCAGAAGGGCCAGAATGAGTCCAGATTAGGCCAGGATAGGCTTAAATGAGCGTATAGTGTATATGAGTAATAGGGACAGAGGTATGTGTGTGTGTGTGTGTGTGTATTTGTTTGTGTGTGTGGCCTACTGAAGGTCAGCTCAGTGGTCCCCATCAGCACATTTGGCATTGAGCTGTGGTCAGTATTGAGTAACATCTTTCATCTAAAATCTCCCGTGAGATCCAACACCGCGGTCCGATCCGCTGGTTCAGAACGGAAAGTAATAAGCGCTGCGTTCTTGTTTGTCAATTTTTTAATAGTAATTCTGCCGCTTTTGTTTATTTTATGTGATGAACATAATGAGATTTCCCCGTGCGATAGCAACAGATTAACATCACTGCCCAGTTCCTGGGTTTATCTCTTCCTCTCTCCTTCTGTCTCTCTTATTTGCTTGATCTCTTTCTCGTTTCTCTCCCTCTCTTCCAGTCTTGCCTCTATTTCCTGGCATAGTAAACATTAGATATTCTACACCTCTCCTCCTCCTCCTCCTCCTTTTCTCCATTTCTGCAGCCCAACAACAGAAGCAGAAATTAATTAAGAATCTGCCGTTCGAAAATAGAATATTGATGCCACGGGGAAGGTGGGACTGACTGACTGGCCCACTCATTTACCGACTCACTGACTGACTGACTGACTGACTCACTCTCCGACTCTCTCACTGACACACTCACTCTCTGACTCTCTCACTGACTCACTCACCCACTCACTGACTGACTTGACTCACTGACTGACTCACTAACTCACTCACTCACTCACTCTCTGACTCACTCACTGACTCACTCACTCACTGACTCACTCTCTGACTCTCTCACTGACTCACTCACTCACTCACTGACTTGACTCACTCACTGACTCACTGAATCTCTCACTCACTGACTTGACTCACTGACTCTCCTAATCACTCACTCACTCACTGAATTGACTCACTGACTGATTCATTTGCTGACTGACTGACTCACTGACTTGATTCACTGACTGACTTGACTCACTGACTGACTGACTGACTCACTGACTCTCTCACTCACTCACTCACTCACTGACTTGACTCACGGACTCTCCTACTGAGTCACTCACTGACTTGACTCACTGACTCTCTGACTCACTCACTGACTTGACTCACTGACTGACTGACTGACTGACTCTCTCACTGACTCACTCACTCACTGACTTGATTCACTTGCTGACTAATTCACTTGCTGACTGACTCACTCACTGACTGACTCACTGACTCTCACGCTGACTCACTCACTCACTGACGCACTGACTTGACTCACTGACTGATTCACTCGCTGACTTGACTCACTGACTCACCAACTGACTGACTCTCTAACTCACCGACTGATTCACTCGCTGACCGACTGAGTTACTGACTCACTGACTTGACTCACTGACTCACCGACTGACTGACTGACTGACTCACTCACTGACCGACTGACTGACTCACTTACTCATTCACTCACTCCTCCTCCTCCTCCTCTTTTTTTCCATTTCTGCAGCCCAACAACAGAAGCAGAAATTAATTAGGAATCTGCCGTTCGAAAATAGAATATTGATGCCACGGGGAAGGTGGGACTGCAGCGGTGGAAGAAGGCGGGCGCGTGTGTGTGTGTGAGCCATTTTCTCGACTGTCCTCTTCCCCATACTGTTTTTATTCATATATTCATGCCTTTTTTCTCACGCGTGCTCTTTGTCTTTACCTAATTCGCCGTGTGAATTGCAAACATGACCGCTACATTATTTTTCACTTATGGATTGCTTGTTGCCTGTTACAGGGGTTGTTTTCACCACAGTAATGCAATTCTGCATAAAAGGAGGTGGTGGTTGTCGGGGAGAAACAAAAGAGGCGATCCGAAAAATGTGTGCATTCATGTTCCATGCAAATAGCGAAAGAGGGCAAATCACGTTTTAATGGAAAAAAGCTGTGTGAGAGTTGTGAACTTCAAAGGCTGCCTGTGTCTCCCTAATTCCTTATGCCTCAGAATCAAATCCTCCGTCTGCGGAGTCTTTAGTGGAAGTGAGAGAAGTTATTTTTTAAAAATCACAAAAACCATTCTTTCCTCAGGCAAAGCCACAATGCTGGTTTATGTGTTTATTAAGTCATACCTCTCTCTGGCAGGTCTTTCATCCTTTAACGTGGTTTTGTTTTTCCCCCACCTTGAAATTCTCTACCTCTGCAGATAAATATATGTGTGTATAAATATATTACTTCTGCTAGGGTGACCTCAATCAAGATACAGGCTAGTTCTGGGAGAAGTGAGAACACAGTTCTTAAGTGGGTTGGCACACACACACACACGCCGTCCCTAGATAGTCAATATTTACCGTTTTTGGCACCCTTTTTGTGAAGCGAACGAGTAAAGAAGCCCATTGTTTTTGCAGATCGTTTAATTTGCATCCCTTACCATCTCTCCCTCATCTTTCTTACCCTGCTGATGGATAATGAGAGAAGTGTCTAGATCCATCAAATTGGACGTAAAGTAATAGACTTTCAGTAGATCAGTCTTCCAAACGATGCTTTGTTTGGTTTTTGCAGATGAAAAACAAAGAGATGTTGAGTATTTTGTGGAGAAGACGAAAAGTCCTTCTGCTCTACCTTTAATCTTCTCCCCTGGCAGAATTACAGTAGTTGTTTATCTTGTTCATAAAAGAGACTCTAACAATGCTCCATGTTATTACAGATACAGATCCTGCACTGATTAGCTCTACAGATTAATGTTAACTTCCTGGCATGGGATGCGATACTTTAAACTTAAACTTTAATAGTTTTTGGAGAGAATGCGGTAATGAGCCTGTATCAGAACCAGCACTGGAATAGACAAAAATGTATGATTTTAAAAATGGGGGAAATTCTGTAGACAGACTGACTCACTGACTCACTCACCCACTGAATGAATCACTGACTCACTCACTCACTCATCGACTGACTCACTGACTCACCAACTGACTGACTGATTGACTCACTTCCTCATTCACGACAGACTGACTGACTGACTCATTCACTGACTGACTCACTCACTGTCTCTCTCATTGACTTGACTCGCTGACTGACTGACTCACTGACTCACCGACTGACTTCACTCACTCACTCACTGACTCACTCACTCAATGCCAGACTGACTGACTGACTTGACTCACTGACTCACCGACTGATATGACTCACTCACTCACTCCCTCCCTGCCAGACTGACTGACCAATTCACTGACAGACTCATTGACTCACTCACTCAATGCCATACTGGCTGACTCACTGACTTGACTCACTGACTCACCGACTGACTTGACTCACTGACTGACTCACTCACTCACTGCCAGACTGACTGACCGACTCACTGACAGACTCATTGACTCACTCACTCACTGACTCACTCACTCAATGCCATACTGGCTGACTCACTGACTTGACTCACTGACTCACCGACTGACTTCACTCACTCACTCGCTCACTCAATCAACGCCAGACTGACTGACTCACTGACTTGACTCACTGACTCACCGACTGACTGACTGACCGACTCACTGACGGACTCATTTACTCACTCACTCATCGACTGACAGAGTGAATCACTGACTCACTTACACTTGTTAGGTATTGCACTTTGATATATTATTTAAACTTAGTCACAACATTTTACAGTAGAACCAGCATGAGATTTGTTTCACTTCAAATGTAAAAGTCTGATGACTTGAGGAACGGAGCTGTTGCAGAACCTGACCGTCCTACATCTGAAACCGTGATACCTCTTGCCATATGCCGGTAGGGAGAACCGTCTGTGATGTGGGTTTGTGCCTAATGCCCTTTATGTATCCAGAAAGGCGTAGGCGTGTTCTAATAGCAAACACAAATGAAGGGTTCAGATCCAACTTTCATATGTTTACTTAAAGCCACCCCGTCCCCCCGACACACAATTTGAGCTCACCAGACGCTGATGTGGCTCCCAAGAAATGAAAATTAATGGGCACTTAGCTTTCGCTCACCGTCAGCCAAATGAGTGTGTGGTGAGCTCTAACATGAGCCCCCGCTGTTTTATGGAATTGGAAAATTCAAGTTGTTGGCGCAAATCTCTGGGCTTTTCCTCCACACGCTTTGATATTCAGCGCTGTCACGGTGGTGTTTAAGAGTTTAATATTAAAGTGCATTTTTGCTCTTTCCGTCAGACTAGCTCGAGCGAAAATGAGTAAATAATAAAGGAGGTAGAGTTAAGATATTTGACCCCCGGTTCCGCGGTACGTTTTTTAAAACCCTGGATTTATAGATGCAGATCAAGGAAGCTGAACCTGAAACACAGACCTTTTGAAAGACGGCACTTAAAACCTGTCCTGTTTGCCTCTCTGTCTGCTGTTAATGGTCTTATTATTGTCAGTGGGGGTTATTTGTGCCAACTCTTCTTCCTCTTTGAAGTTTGCTTTACCTGCTCTCTCTCCCTCTCTCTCTCTCTCTCTCTCTCTTGCCCGCTCTCGCTCTCACTCTCACTCTCTCGCTCTCTCTCTCTCGCTCTCTCTCACGCTCTTGCTCTTGCTCTCTTGCTCTCGCTCTCTCTCTCGCTCTCACGCTCTCTCGCCCTCTCTCTCGCTCTCACGCTCTCTCGCTCTCTCTCTCGCTCTCACTCTCTCACTCTCTCTCGCTCTCTATCTCGCTCTCTCTCTCTCGCTCTCACGCTCTCTCTCTCTCGCTCTCTATCTTGCTCTCGCTCTCTCTCTCTCGCTCTCTCTCTCACGCTCTCTCTCTCTCACTCTCACTCTCGCTCTCTCTCTCCCTCCCTCTTTCTCTCTCTCGCTCTCGCTCTCTCTTTCTCTCTCTCGCTCTCGCTCTCTCCATCCCTCCCTCTCTCTCAAATATAAATGGCTTGTGAGGCTTGTTAATATGCTTATGTGTCACATCATCAAAGCTATGGAATATTGTAATATCTATAAAATTCTCTTCTTCTCTCTCTCTCTCTCCCCCTCTCTCTCTATATCCATTCCTTCCAATTTCTGCCGCCAACTCTCGCTTCCCCAACATCACTCCATTGCACACTCCTTTTCTCTCTCCCTTTATCTCTCCACCCCTCCACCCCTCCATCCTTCCCTCACTTCTTGCCCATCTGGACCTCCCTCCCTCTCTCTCACTCACTCATTCACTCATTCACTCACTCACTCACTCACTCACTCTCCCTCCTCTCCCTTCCTCTCTCTATCTATTCCTTCCCATTTCTGCCTCCCTCCCATCACTCCCTTCCTCCCTCACTCCCTTCCTCCCTCTTTCCCTGCGCACTTCTACTCTCCAGACAGTAATGTACAATGCTAATGTGTTTTCTTTGTTCCAAAATAATGTGGGGTCATGTCCTGCGTGCGCTCGTGAACACACACACACACACAGACATACAGACACACACACACAGACACACACACACATCCAGCTTGCTTCATCTGCCCTTGGTGTGCATCTCGTTGCGCGCCGGTTGCATCACGGGCCGCGATCAGTTTCTTAGCATCTGTATCTGCGAGGACTTTCACCGGTTTTCCACATCTATATTGTCAAAGTGACTGAAGCCGTCACCACAAATCGCTAACAACTTAGATAGAACGCTCCACTTTTTCCACCCCGCGTCTGATGCAGTCACTGTAAAAAAGCGGGAAGATGAAGGAGTAAAATTGTTCAAGGTTTATTCAGGCCTCATTTTCACATTCATTTATTCATTCATTCATTTTCCAAACCGCTGTAATCCCAACTGGGGTCGCGGGGGGACCTTTGGGCGCAAGGTGGGGACCAGCCCTGGGCAGGCGCCAACACACCGCAGGGCACACACACTCACTCAGCTACACACACATTCACACCTTAAGGGCCAATTTAGAGTCGCCAATTAACCTACAACGCACGCCTTTGGACTGTGGGAGGAAACCGGAGCACCCGGAGAAAACCCACGCAAACACGGGGAGAGTGTGCAAACTCCACACAGTGAGGCCCTCCGGCCGTCCCCGGGATTCGAACCCAGGACCTTCTCCCCGTGAGGCAGCAGCTCTAACTGCTGCGCCACCGTGCCGCCCCCTTTTCAGATGATTTTGGCTAAATTGAGAGATTTTGTAGCTAAAAAGCCTAGTAACATTACGCGCACAACCCTGGCTAAAGGAAAACTTAACGCCGAACGTGTTGGAAATGTCTTTCAAAGGTCAATGCAAATTGATTTTCCTTTATAGCTGTTGCACATCTTTTTGTCCGTTTTTGTGTATTTTTCTAGTGGAGCTGTAGCAGGTGCATGCCAGTAGAGTCATTAGCTGCTTCTACTGTAACGTTGCAGCAGCAGCAGCAGCAGCAGCTTAGCCGCCATATGTCTCACTTATACACTTGAATATGCAATGTGTATACAACTGCTCGTCTCTTTAGCCGGCTCTCTCTTCCCTCCCACTCACTCTCTCTCGCCAGCTGCTACACACACCGGCGCAAACGTGCACACACACACACACACACACATCTGTGTCTTGCTATTTTTATGAGGTATCTCCGCTGACTCCCATAATTACTCTATGTAAATCTTACAACAGCTACACCTAACGCTAATTTCACTGCAACAGCAAATCCTCTTTAAAAATCAAAACATAAAACTTTACAGTCCTTCACACACTCGTTCTCTCAGTCTCATACACACTCTCACATTTGCACACCCTTGCGTACACACTCAGTCTCTCGCGCGCACTCACTAACGCAGACTCGCTCTCTTGCCCAAACTTATGTCCACATTCACTGTTGTGCACACTCACACACACGCTCTCACATGCACTCTCGTGCTCTTACACAAACTCTCGTGCTCTGACACGCGCGCTTTCTTACACGCACTCGCGCTCTCTCTCTCACTCGCTTGCGGTCACACGTGCACTAGTGCTCTCTCACAAGCGCTGTCACTCACGCGCGCACTCTCGCTCTCACGCAGACTCTCGCTCTCACACGCACTCTCGCTCTCACACGCACTCTCGCTCTCGCAAGCACTGTCACTCAGGCACACACTCGCGTTCTCACACGCACTCGCGCTCTCACACGCACTCTCGCTCTCACAAGCACTGTCACTCACGCACACACTCTCACTCTCACACGCACTCGCGCTCTCACGCGCACTCGCGCTCTCACACAAACTCGCGCTCTCACTCACGCACTCTTGCTCTCACACGCCACTCTCGTTCTCACACACGCCCTCTCGCTTTCACGCACGCACTCACGCTCGCGCTCTCGCTCTCGCGCATGCACTCACACTCTCACGCACGCGCTCTCGCTCTTACACGCGCTCTCGCTCTCACGCACGCACTCGCTCTCACGCACGCACTCACGCTCGCACTCTCGCTCTCATGCATGCACTCACGCTCTCACGCACGCGCACTCGCTCTCACGCACTCTCGCTCTCACACGCACTCTCGCTCTCACATGCACACACTCGCTCTCACGCACGCTCTCGCTCTCACGCAGGCACTCTCGCTCTCACGCACGCACTCTCGCTCTCACACACTCTCTTGCATTTCCACATACACTCACTCCTCCTCACGGACACACACTTCCCCTCCCATGAGCCGGGGCTTTAAGTGCTTCATTGACTTGGTCAAAAATCTTTGCCAGAGCGTTATCATGAGCGTGAATTGAATTACTTGATTTCAGCTCAGTCGTTCCAGTGTAAGCCATTTCCTAAGACACAATTCCCACAAATTAGCCTTTTTTTTTTTAAAGCGCCTTTGCTCTGTTTCGCCTACAAGCCATTTGATCTGCTTTTTGAATGACTTTACGGCCTAATCGCGTCTTAGATGGCTTAATTGGTGGAATTATCAGAGGACACATTTTGCTAGGACAGATTTGAAGGCCATGTTAATTGAGTCTCGCGCTCTTCCTCTTCTCCGCTTAATTTTCAGTGACTCCGCAGGACCAGACCGCAGTTCATCAAAGGGAATTATTATGTTGCTGATTAAATATGCAGCTCCAAGTGACAGAGCTGTAATTTGGCCTAGTCTTCATCGCTACCAGCCGTATAAATGTGAAATGTCTCACGTCTAGTTAAACATGAGTAACTTCCTTTCACAAATCCTGACTCTACTCATTTTTTTCCCCCTTTAGTGTGGATCTGGTCCACGCGCAGCTGCGAGTGTGCGAGGGACGGAGTCTTCCCGAGCTCGGCCTCAGACAGGACAAGATCAGGATCAACGGCTCGGCCATCCAGTGCCGAGTGACCACCGAGGACCCCGCTCGTGGCTTCCAGCCAGACACCGGCCGTCTAGAGGTATGAATTTCCAAAAAATCATCATCACAACAGCAGCAGCAGTAGCCGCAATCACCGCTGTCTCCGATTAGTCACGGCTGATATTCAAAAGAAACAAATTGGCAACTGTTCTATTCATTTTGGAACATTAAATATTCCGCAGCTGTGCTGTTTTTTTGTTTTCCTCAATACCCTGCGGCGCATTTGCCAAAATTATGACAGCGTTTAGAGTTTGTACAGCTTTGTTATTATGTCTATATTTTCAATAATGGAAAAAAACTTTATAAAATGAGAGTTTTATCGTTTATCGATCCGGAGGGAAATACTACTTAATGCAAAATAAATCAAAGGGGCTCAAAGGGGCTCAAAGTGGCGCAGTGATGATAAGAAAAAGAGTAATGTTAGCAAGAGGTAGCAGTGAAAAAGCACGACATATGACTGAGATATCAACATTCAAAGGAGTCGGGTTTCTCCTGTCACGCCAAGTGAGAAACGGAGAAATCTGCCTTTGAAGTTGACTATCGCCGTAGCACTCACAGACGCTTGGTGCGGTCGCGGCTACGTTTGCATTTACGGTAGCCTACGCTGCATTCACAGCCACACGGATAGCCTACCTGCGTTAGGTTAACTGAACTCGGGAGACGAAGATGGATTCCGGAGAAATATCTTCACGCTAGTCAACCAGTGGATTTACCGTAAATATTGAAGTAGAGCGGTCAAAACAGAAACTTTTAACATTCTGCTGGAATTGAATTCCTCACCTCAAGAAAGTCACGTTTTTAGGATGGAAAGGGTAAGTTTTTCAGCCAAATTTATTCCCAGCAGTACAGTATAGACCTTCCACTGTTTCAAAACACTAAAAACAAAACATCCCAAATTTTACCCCACGCAACATAAACGCTTGTTTTTCTCGGAAACCTCCGTTACGACAAGCGACTGGTTTTGCCGCGGTGGGTCACATACGTCATTGCCTTCACGATGTCGCATGGTCCTTAATGGAGTGTGTGTGTGGAACGAGTGATAAATAGTTCCCAAAGCACTCACCTTATGAAATATTCCTGATTTATTTTTGCAATAATGCAGCCCCCCTGGTCAGTCTGACCTGCAACAAAATTGACGGTAAAAACAGGTTTTGCAGAGAAATGTTCAGCTTGATTCTTAAACGTACAAAAGCGTCTTTGTTTTTCGTTGTGTTTGACATTTTCTCTGTAATGAGAGTATTTTAAAGCGTTGCTTTCCATTCCGACTCTTTCTCATTTCAACTCATTGCTTGACCTTCCGTTTTCGGTCAGGCGGAGATTTTAGCGTTTGCTTTAATTTGGCTTTTTTAAAAACGAGAACGGGGCGCTTAGCGCTGCTGCCTCACCCCAAGAAGCTCTACGTTCCATCCTTGGGTCGGTGTCGGAATGGGTGGGTTTCCTCCGGGTGCTTCCTCCCACAGACCAAAAGCATGTGATATAGGTTAATTGGTGACTAAATTGGCCCCGTAAGGTGTGTTGCCGCCTGCCCAGGGTTGGTCCCCCCGCCTTGCGCCCGTAGTTCCCGGGATAGGCTCCGGTCCCCACCACGCCGATAGGGATTAAGCGATTTGGAACTGAATGGAACGCAAACATATCATGTTGATGAAGTAACGTTTAATTAAAAGTATTTTGAAACTTTTTGCAAGTTCTGACTTCAAAACTTCCTCTTTTTATCTTCATTTCAGCTCAAATCTGATGCCTGCCAGTCAGGCGTCACTCTGATTACATTTATTTGGAGCCTCCGGTTATTTACCGTGTTTAAGTGCTTCTCAGAATCTAGACGACTATATCCTCCGCTCCCTCTCTCCATTCTTTTCTCGCTTGCTCTCTGCCCCATTTATCTCTTTGATGTTGTATTTATTACTTGAGATTTTTTTTTATCTTTTATCTGCTCATATTTCATTCTTATCCTATTATCTCCTTCCTCAGTGTGTTCTCTGAGTCACTGTGTGTGTGTGTGTGTGTGCACTGAGATGAGAAATTTAACCCATCGTAGACAATAATCAGGAGTGTTGATAGGGACTTCCTGCGCTGTTTAGCTCTGTGTGTGT
>JAVGVS010001844.1:0-14721 GCA_032718565.1 Distichodus sexfasciatus
AACATTCATCTTGACCCAAGGAATAAGATGGTGTAAGATACGATTTTTGAGAATCGGAGCTACGGTTCAAAAGTTATTAGGCAAAATGCAGGGTTTTTTTGAAAAATGCAAAATAGCTTATTTTGGTGCAATTTGTTTTGCCCGCGTAGTGGGTGGGGTACCGAACCTACTTGCCAAATTTCAAAGCTGTTGATCTTACAGTTTTTTCTCTACAACGCTTTTTAAGGCTGAAAAAGACAAAAAAAAATTAGCATGATTCCAGTAGGGTTCCACACAGTGTTCCACACAGTGTTCCACTGCATGGCCCCCTAACAAGCAAAGCATTGAAAACATAGCGGACTGAGGACTGGACTGGATTTGAACCCAAAACTTCTTGGTCCAGTGGTGAGAATTCTAACCACTAGACCATCACCCCCTAAACATCTATCGGGGGATCTGAACCAGCAATCCAAGCATTTGGAAAGACAGCACGTGTAATCCTACAAAGCCTTAGGAGCTCACTTAATGTTGGCGGCATCTGGTGGCCACCAAGGGAAATGTCCAGAGAGGATCTAGGACAACGCCAGGTGTAGACCAATTAAACAGGTTTAAAAGTTAAGGTATGTACTGTACTTAAATGCTGTTGGGAAACTCATCTCTTCCTCTTTTTCTGTTAAAGTTGCTGGGGCAGAAGCTGATAACAGTCTAATTTTGCCTCCCACAAGTAAGTACTAAAGTACAGTGAGTAATAAGTTATATTAGTGTATAACACCATACACAGCAACATGTGGTGAAGACTTTAGTGGGGTTTGGGGTTAACACCAGGTGTAGACTGATTTGATCAGGTTTAAAAGTTAGGGAATGTACTTAAATGCTGTTGGGAAACTCATCTCTTCGTCTTTTTCTGTTAAAGTTGCTGGGGCAGAAGCTGATCACAGTATAGATGCGCCTCTCACACGTAAGTACAAATATAGTGCAAGTAAGTTATTATAATCGTGCAAAGCTTCATACACAGCAACATGTGGTGAAGACATTAGTGGGGTTTGGGGTTAACAACAAGTGTAGATTACTTTTAATAGATTCAACAATTGAGCTTTGTACTTTAATGTTGTTGGGGAACTGATCTCTTTCGCTCTTTTGAGTTAAAGTTGTTGGGGCGGAAGCTGATATCAATAAAGATGTGTCTCCCACATGTAAGTTTTACAGTAGTGTGAATAAGTAGTTATGTTAGTGCATAACACCATTTACAGCAACATGTGGTTAAAATGGTTAAAAAATATGGGTTAAAAAATAACCAGAAACAAATAAACAGGAAGAGCAGCACATAGGTCACACATGATGGTAGACGAACAAGTAACACAGGGGAAATGGCAAACTAATATACACTGAAACAAATGAGAGGGCAGGGCCAAACCCAAAGCAGGCAGATCAATTAAAAATATTAAAAACTAACCAAATAATGATAAACTCAACCAAAAAATGAGTTAAATATAACTGCAAGCAGTGATTACGGGGGCCATGCAATTTGCGGCTTTATCAGTGCTCAATAATATTTAAAGACGAGTGTCTTGGGTTTCAAATGATACCAGTTGCATGCAGATTGGATAAAAATCCAGGGTCTAGCTCGCAAGAGATGAGTTTACATTTTATGCAATTTAGCGAAAAATCAAATATGGCAGAAATAGATGCAAGTGTCTAAAAAATACGTCTTAACCCACGGAATAAAATGTTATAAGATTTTTGAGAATCGGAACTAAGGTTTAAAAGTTATTAGGCAGAATAAATGCAGAATAGCGCTATTATAGCGCCCCCAACTGGCAGGGTTAGGGTTAGGGTTAGGGTATTGTATTTTTTTGCATTTTTGTTTTTTGGGAGAGTGGCCCAATTTTTTTTTTGCCTGAGTAGAGTGTGGGGTCCCGGACCTACCTGCCAAATTTCAAAGCTGTAGCCCACCCAGAGCCGAATTTCTATGACACTCGGTGTATGGGTTTGCAGTCCTACGCCAAGCCGAGCCCATTTATTTAAAAATGAAGATAAATTAAAATGTGCTTGATAATAATTAAAGAGAGTGTCTTGGGATTCAAATGATACCAGTTGCATGCAGAGGACAAAATCCAGGAACTGAGTTCGAAAAGAATGGGATTTCATTTCATACAAGTGAAAATCAAATCTGGGGTAGGGAAATAGATCACGAAGGTCTAAAATTAGTCTTAAACCAAGGATTAAGATGATACAAGATTTTTGAGGATCAGAGCTACGGTTCAACATTTATTCGGCAAAATGCTTATTTTTTTGGAAAATTGCAAAATAGCTTATTTTGCTGCAATTCTTTTTGCCTGAGTAGTGGGTGGGGTACCGGACCTACCTGCCAAATTTCAAAGCTGTAGGTCTTACCATTTTTTCTCCACAGCACGTTTTGAGGCAGAAAAAAAAAAACGGCGCAATAACAATAGGGGACCACGCAGTGGAACACTTGCTAATAAAATAGCAAACTAATGCAAACTGAGAAGGCTGAACTAGACACATGTATGGAGGAATAAAGGATGCATTAATGGATGGTTTAATAAAGAATCAGAGACTAATAAGTGGCAGGACAAAAGGAATAAACCACCATGCCATACACAGCTGTTGAGGATTTGATCAGCAAGTTAAGCATTTGGAAAGAAAGTGTAATCCTGCTGAGCCACAGGAGCTCAATTAACGTTGACAGCAACTGGTGGCAGAATCTGGGGGGATCCATGACAGCAACAGGTTTAGACTGATTTTTACAACTTCAAAAGATGGGATTTGGACTTTAAGGCTGTTAAGAATCTTATCTCTCCCTCCTTTGTCTGTTAAAGCTTTTGGGGCAGAAGCTGAAAGCAATAGAGATGTGCCTCCAACAAGTAAGAATTAAATAAGTGCGAGTGCGTATCTGTATCAGTGCATAACACCGTTCACAGCAATGTGTGGTGAAGCCTTTAATGAGGCTTGGGGTTAACAATTCATTCATTTTCCGAACCGCTGTAATCCCAACTAGGGTCGTGGGGGGACCGGAACGGACTGAGCTCTGTACTTTCATGTTTTTGGGGAACTGATCTCTTTTGCTCTTTTGAGTTAAAGTTGCTGGAGTAGAATATGATAGCAGTATAGCTGTGCCTTACACAAGTAAATAGTGAGGTGTGGATGAAACTTGCTGAACCATTTGCCGGACGTATGGCATCACTGCATCATGGCCTTGGAGAAAATCACAAAATTGGTCAAAATGCAACATCTTTAGTCCCTTCCGTCAAGTTAAGAGTGGCATGTAATGGGGCCAACATTCACAGCAAATGCGCTATCTTTATCACTACATGTTAAGTACTAAATTTGTAGAAAACGAGGACACTTGGCAGCAGGTTTTGGGGTGTGGTAAGAGGGAGTATCTGGCACCATGGCCGTGTTACTTCACACTCCTACTTACTTTCACTCGATTCATGCAGTAAGGCTTAAAAAGTGGGTGGAAGTGAGTAGGGGTGGGGTGATGTAACTATTTTGGGAAAGCCACAATGGGTATTTTGGGTATTTGGGGTATTTTGGGTAACACAATTCCAATTCAATGTAAGTATGTTTGCTTCTGAGGTAGAATGAATTCCTGGACAATTGTAGAATCCTAGCCAGACGCATATTTTAGGTCTTAAAAGAGAGTAAATGTCCGGGGGGAAAAGAGGACATCAGGTCAACCTAGTAGACTGATTTTAACAGATTCAAAAGATAGGACTTGAACTTTATTGCTGTTGGGCAATTCACCTCTCTCTCATTTGTGTTAAAGTTGTTTGGGCAGATGCTGATCACAGTGTAGATGTGCTTCCCACAAGTATTAGTGTGTGTTAGTAGTTACATTCATGCTGACACCATTCTATCTCATGATAGAGAAGAATCCGACAAATCTGATTCCTGCCATTGGTGTCAGGCCCTTGACTTCCAATCTTAACATGCAACCAATTAGTCAATTTTAGATTACTTTAACACAAAGAATCCAGATAGTGTTTCTTCATCAGATACCATTATTTTCATATCACAGTGTCAGAACTGAGGATCATCCTGTTGGGGAAGGACGTTGTAGAGAGCAGCAGGGTGGGGAACTTGATCTTGGGCAGATCTGCGTTTGAGACTGAAGCTCCTCCACCTTCAGTAGAGCAGCAGAGTGAGCGAGTCAGAGGACAGGTGGAGGGAAGATACATCACCCTCATCAACACACCTCACCTGCTTCATCCACAACTCTCTGTAGAGCAGATCACACTGAGGGTGAAGGAGTGTGTGTATTTCTGGCTGCTCCTGGACCTCACGCCTTACTGCTGCTGATACAACCTGAGAGCTTCACACAGGAGGAGGGAAACAGGCTCAGATACGTACTGGACTCCTTCAGTGAAAAAGCAGCAACCTATGCAATCATCATTGTTACAGACACAGGACAGACTTCATGTGAAAACATGAATTGTATTTCCCAGAATGAACCTTTTAACAATTATATTCACAGAAGTTGTATAAGACATCTTATATTTAAACAATCTGTTGGCTCTAAACAAAAAAAACAAGTTTCCCAGCTGCTTGAGACAATAGACAACATGTTGAAAGAGAACCGAGGACAACATCTCACATGTGAGAGTTATGAGGATGCATTAGAGTACTTTTACCACCATAAAGATAAATCTAAAAAACCAAAAGAAACAGGGTCTGGACATTTAAATTATGAAGAACAAACACTGGACCTACTGAACAACGTTTATAAAAAAGGTAGATACTGACATAATAAGTGTTTTGATGTTTTATGGATGAAATGTTGATTAAAAATGAATACATATGTAAGGTCCTTAACATCTACATTTTAATCATCTCCATATTTACTTGAATTTATATCAAACTGTGTATACATAAAAATAAACTCCAAATATAAGGCTTGTCATTTAAAAGTTATTTCTGGTTTTGATTTTTAGTCTGTGTAACATACACTCAAATGTCTGTTTCACCTTTCCATTTAACATTTAAAAAAACCCACAATATATTTTAATATTATAAAATTTATATATGCCATTTGTAAAATTAATTAATTAATTAATTGAACTCAATTTATTAAAATCAGACAGACACACTGCTTGCATCTTTTATTATCTTCGTGATTATCATTGCTGTTGGGAAACTCACCTTTCTTTTCTTTTGTTATGAAAGGTATTAAGGAGAATGCTGAAAGGAGTCTTGATGTGCCAGCAACAGGTAAGTACTGTATTAACATAAATGAATTGACTGCAAGATACAGAGAGAAGCTAAAGAGAAAAAATAGAAAAAAAAACACTACATATTTGTGCTGTAGGACACTTTTAAACTTTTTAAAAAATATATAAATGTGATAAGAGTAATATGAAAATGTGTATATTTTAACAATGTAATTTCAAATGGCAAACAGATTTCAAGAAGCTCTGGGAGGTAGAGAGTGTTTTGATTTTGGGTTTTCACAAGTTCCAGTCAAATTAATTTAAACAAATAACAGCATTAGAATGTACAGGTCAATGAGAAACACAAGGGGCATTACAGAAGTAATGACTGGCATGACCTCTGCCATTATGAAGTGTTTTGAAAGTCATGCAAGACATCTCTGTTCTATTGCTAACCCTGACTCCCTTTCAGTTTGCATATCGGGTAAACAGGTCAATGGAAGATGCCATCTCCTATGCTCTCCATTCCGCCCTTACTCATCTAGATACCAAAAACTCTCATGTGAGAATACTTAGGTACTAGGTAGATAATACTACACTTTAGGTCAGCATTTAACACCATCATTCCTCAACAGCTGAATCAACTGGGCTTGAACCCTTTGTAACTGGCTGTTGGACTTTCTCACTAAGAGACCACAAGCAAGATTGTGCTGGCAGGAATATATCTGGCATAGGGATGCCTCAAGGATTTGTGCTCAGACCCCTGCTTTTTACAGCAGTAAAGATTACAGGCATCTCACTCCCCTCCCTTCTGGATATTTATCATAGCTGCATGGCCTGCAAAGCAGCCACTATTGTGAGAGACCCCACCCACCCATTCATCACACAGCCTCTTCAGTCTCCTGCCATCTGGAAGGAGCTACTAGAGTCTCTGGGCCTGAAATCTGCTGATCAGAGGGGTTACCATTCCTATAGTTGAGAGGCTTAGATAGATTGCAAGCCTGATGAGACAAGGGATCTCCAGCATCAAGTTACTGTTGGCACAGTTACACACCTTTATATGCCCTGCTAGAGAAAAGGCAAAAGTTAGTGCATTAACAACAATAGTACATGCTTGTGGTTTAGTGATTTTTTGTTTGAGAAAAAAAGTAAACAGTAAGTATGAGGAGTAGGGCTAGTCTTCTGGATACTTTTCGAAGAGAAGTGTCTTCGGACTATGTTTGAAGACAGCAAAGGACTGAGCAGATCTAATGGCAGGAGGAAGTTTGTTCCACCACTGTGATCCAAAACTGCAAAGAGTCTTGATGCATGTGGTCCTCTTATTTTGAGTATCGGTGGTTGAAGATGAGCAGCACTTGGTTGTCTGAGAGGATGAGAAGTTACATGCTGCTTGATTAGTGCTGATAAGTAAGGAGGTGCAGCTAATGCAACCATAAGAGGTTCGGATAACTGCAGAGGGTTGTGTCAGGAAGGGCATCCAAAATAAAACCTAAGCCAAATCAAACATGCGAATCACAAACAGGGATTTCATACCGGATCGGTCGAGGCCCGGGTTAACAACGGCTGTTGACCTACAGGTTGCCGGTTCAAATTGGGCTACTGTTGGTCGACAGAGGAGAGGAGGAAGGCGTGTGCGTAGGCAGAGAGAGAAGAGGAAAGGCAAGAGTGTGGAACTGAAAGTAGGGACTTTGAATGTTGGAACTATGACAGGTAAAGCTAGAGAGCTGGTGGACATGATGCAGAGAAGGAAGGTGGATATACAGTGTGTTCAGGAGACCAGGTGGAAAGGTAGCAAGGCTAGAAGCTTAGGAGAAAGGTTTAAGTTGTTCTACCATGGTGGAGATGGAAAGAGAAATGGAGTAGGAGTTATCCTGAAAGAGGAGTTTGTTAGGAATGTTCTGGAAGTGAACAGAGTGTCAGATAGGCTGATGAGTCTGGAGCTTGAAGTTGAAGGAATAATGATCAATGTTGTTAGTGGTTATGCCCCACAGGTAGGATGTGAGCTAGAAGAGAAGCAGAATTTCTGGAGTGAGCTAGATGATTTAATGCAGCATGTCCCCAGAGTTGAGAGAGTGGTAATTGGTGCAGACTTTAACAGACATGTTGCTGAAGGAAACAGAGGTGATGAGGAAGTGATGGCAGGTTTGGTATCCATGATAGGAACGAAGAGGGACAAATGGTGGTAGACTTTGCGAAAAGGATGGAAATGGCTGTTGTGAATACTTTCTTCCAGAAGAGGCAGGAACATAGGGTGACTTATAAGAGTGGAGGGAGGAGCACACAGGTGGACGACATCTTATGTAGACGTTGTAATTTGAAGGAGATTAGCAACTGCAAGGTAGTGGTAGGTGAGAGTGTAGCGAGACAGCATAGGATGGTGGTCTGTAGGATGAAACTGATGGTGAGAAAGATGAAGAGAACAGAGGTGGAGCAGAGGACCAGGTGGTGGAAGCTGAAAAAAGAAGAGTGTTGCGAGGTTTTCAGGCAGGAGTTGAGACATGCTCTTGGTGGCCAGGAGGTGCTCCCAGACGATTGTACAGATACAGCTAATGTGGTTAGAGAGACGGGTAGGAGGGTACTTGGTGTGTCATCTGGAAGGAGTAAAGTAGATAAGGAGACTTGGTGGTGGAACGAAAAAGTCCAGGAGCATATACAGAGAAAGAAGTTAGAGAAGAAGTGGGACACTGAGAGGACTGAGGAGAGTAGACAGGAGTACAGGGAGATGCAGCGTATGGTGAAGGTAGAAGTGGCAAAGGCCAAACAAAGGGCGTATAATGACCTGTATGCTAGGTTGGACAGTAAGGAGGGAGAGAATGATTTGTACAGGTTGAGGCAGAGAGATAGAGATGGGAAAGATGTGCAGCAGGTTAGGGTGATTAAGGATAGGGATGGAAATGTACTGCCAGGTGCCAATTGTGTAAAGGGAAGATGGAAAGAGTATTTTGAAGAGCTGATGAATGAGGAAACTGAGAGAGAACGTAGAGTAGAAGAGGTGACTGTTGTGGATCAGGAAGTAGCTGAGATTAGTAAGGATGAAGTGAGGAAAGCTTTGAAGAGGATGAAGAGGGGAAAGGCAGTTGGCCCTGATGACATACCTGTGGAGGTATGGAAGTGTCTAGGAGAGGTGGCAGTTTTTGACTAGGTTGTTCAACAAGATCTTGATGAGTGAGAAGATGCCTGAGGAATGGAGGAAATGTGTTGCCAATTTTTAAGAACAAGGGAGACGTACAGGATTGTGGCAGAGGAATAAAGCTGATGAGTCATACAATGAAGCTTTGGGAAAGAGTGGTGGAAGCTAGGCTTAGGTCAGAAGTGAGCATCTGTGAGCAGCAGTACGGTTTCATGCCAAGAAAGAGTACTACAGATGCTATTTTTGCTTTGAGGATGCTGATGGAGTTGCATTGTGTCTTTGTAGATTTAGAGAAAGCATATGACAGGGTGCCGAGAGAGGAGCTGTGGTATTGCACGAGGAGGTCTGGAGTGGCAGAGAAGTATGTTAGGCCTCGTTTACACTGCAGGTCTTGATACTCAATTCTGATTTGTGACCCATATCCGATTCGCTTGTTTACACTCGCTATAGCAAAGGGGGGTTGTTACACCACACAGTAGCCAAGATGGACGAACGCGAAATATGCTTAATGCTAGCTCTGCGATATATACAAAATTCGCCAAATAACACCATAATTTTGAGGCGGAGAAGAAGGAAAAGGGCGATTATTGCAGCCTGCACATATGCTTCAGTTATTATGGCCTTGACCATTCAGAGGAACGTTTGGGTGCGTGAGAGATCTCAGGATTGGTGGGAGAATATTGTGGCAGGCTTTAGCGAGGACCAGTGGGTCCGAAATTTTAGAATGAGCAAGCCAACTTTCGATTTGCTGTGTCAACGTTTGCGCACTTCCACACGTACTTCCCACACAATGTCATTAAACCGTGATGAAGTACTAAACTGTCGCAGTTTTAATGACGTACAGAATGCAATGCCTAGGAAAATCCGATCTGCCTGTTTACATGACAGTCGTATTGGCACATATCTGATTTATATCTGATTTATTTCCACATATGACCTGAAGGCCATAAGGCCTGAAACCGATCGCAAAATATCCGAATGCATGCATTTTTTTCCTGTTTACACTGTCATGGAACAGATCCGATCTGTGTCACATATGAGCAAAAAATCGGAATTGGGTCACATTTAACTGACAGTGTAAACAAGGCCTTAGAGTGGTGCAGGACATGTATGAGAGCTGCGAGACAGCAGTGAGATGTGCTGTAGGAATGACAGAGGAGTTCAAGGTGGAGGTGGGACTGCGTCAAGGATTGGCTCTAAACCCCTTCTTGTTTGCTTTGCTGATGGACAGGCTGACAGATGATGTTAGACAGGAGTCTCCATGGACTGTGATGTTTGCAGATGACATTGTGATCTCCAGTGAGAGCAGGGCGCAGGTAGAGGAAAGGCTAGAGAGGTGGAGATATGTGCTGGAGAATACTGTAGAAGAATGAAAATTAGTCGCAGCAAGACAGAATACATGTGTGTAAATAGGAGGGGAACAGTGGAACAGTGAAGTTACAGGGAGTAGAAGTAAAGAAGGTAGAGGACTTCAAGTACTTAAGGTCTATGGTCCAAAGCAATGGAGAGAGTGGAAAAGAGGTGAAGAAGCGTGCGCAAGCAGGTTGGAATGGGTGGAGAAAAGTGTCAGGTGTGATGTGTGATAAAAGGGTTTTAGCAAGAATGAAAGGAAAGGTGTACAAGACAGCAGTGAGACCAGCAATGTTGTATGGTTTGGAGACAGTGCCAATGAGGAAAAGACAGGAGGCAGAACTGGAGGTTGCAGAGCTCAAGATGTTGAGGTTCTCTTTGGGAGTGACGAGGATGGATAGGATCAGGAATGAGTTCATCAGAGGTAGTGATGTGCAGATGAAGCTTCATGAACCATTTTCAGTAAGTTTTGGCATCACTAGATGGCACTCTTGACTTGAAGAAAAGGATTAAATGTGTTGCATTTTTACAAAGTGTGCCATTTTCTTCAAGTCAAGAGTGCCATCTAGTGGTGCCAAAACTTACTGCAAATGGTTCATGAAGCTTCATCTACACGTCACTAATCAGAGGGACAGCTCATGTTAGATGTTCTGGTGATAAAGTCAGAGAGGCCAGACTGAGATGGTTTGGACACGTCCAGAGGAGAGACAATGAGTACATAGGTAGAAGGATGCTGAGGTTGGAGCCACCAGGCAGGAGACTGAGAGGACGACCAAAAAGGAGATTTATGGATGTGCTGAAAGAGGACATGAAGTTAGTTGGTGTGAGGGTAGAGGATGTAGAAGATAGTGACTAGATGGAGACAGATGATTCGCTGTGGCGACCCCTGAAGGGAAAAGCCGAAAGAGGAAGAAGGAGAAGTAAGTAGGTGCAGCTCTGTTCTTGGACTTGAAAGTGAGTGTTAAGGATTTTAAGATTCAAGATTCTTTATTTGTCACGTGCAAGTTATACAGGTACAACAAGCAGTGAAATGTATCTTTTTTTTTTTTTTTTTTTTTTAAACAAATAAATAACATAAAACAGGCACAGTCGGTACGGAGCGGTCGGGAAGGCGTCTGGACGTGGCCGCGCCATCTTCCACTGATGTGGGTAGTCAAAGGGTGCCAGTCAAAGTAAGTAATTATTTCTCATTGTCAACACAGCACAGCACAGTGCACCACAGTCAAATGTGACCTCTGCATTTGACTCATCCGTGAAGGAGCAGTGGGCAGCTCACAAGTGCCTGGGGAGAAGTGCTTGGGAATGGTACCTTCCTCTTGAGTAATTCAGTGGTACCTTTACTGGTCAGGAATTTAAACCGATGATCTTCCAACCACCGGGCAAACGCCCAAAAACTACCAACTGTCCATAGTGCAGGTCCTGTAGTAGAGGTGTGGTATTTGAGAATTTAGGGACATTGTAGAGTCCTGCAGCTGCATTCTGGATAGGTTGAAGTGGTCTAGTTGTTTTCAGTGGAAGTCCAGCCGTTGCAGTAGTCCAACTTAGAGATGACAATAGAATGGATGTGTAACTGAGGTAGCAAAAAGGGATGCAACATTCTGATGTTATAAAGAAGATCTGTATCTACAGGTCCTGGAAGGGTTGCTAATATGCTAAGATAATGACAGTTCGTCTTTAAGAGCAAGACCAATATTTTTGCTGTATAAAAATGAAATGACAAGGTCAGGACTTGGTGGCATATCCCTTTTGATGTACAGTACAAGAGCTCAAGACTTACTGGTTTTAAATGTAAGGTGGTCGGATGTCATTCAAGATGAGATGTCAGCCAGTCAGTTAGAGATGGGGGTTGAAACCTGGTGGTCCTTGGGTGAAATAAAGCGAATTGGGAGATGTAGCATATTTTCCGAAAGTAAGTAAGTAATTCATTTATAAAGCGCTTATCTCAGACAAAAGTCACAAAGCGCTGTACAAAGTAAAACAAATATATAAAACATGCCATACAAATAAAACACAAACATAAAACAGAGATTGCTCAACTCTGAGTAAAAAGAAACGTTTTGAGCTGTTTTTTAAAAGAGTCGACTGAAACAGCAGTCCGCACGCCATGTGGCAAGTTGTTCCAGAGCCTAGGTGCCACTGCGTGGAAAGCACAATCGCCACGAGTTTTCAGTCAGGTACGGGGGATCACTAATATGCCCTGCTGTCCAGATCTGAGCTCCCATCAGGCTGTATAGCCATGAAGCAGCTGGGCAATGTATTCGGGTGCTTGACCATGTAGGGCTCTATAAGTGAGCACCAGGAATTTAAAATGAACTCTAAACTGCACCTGAAGCCAATGCAGTGAGTACAAGATGGGAGTGATGTGGTCTTTTCTGCTACAACTGGATAAAAGCCTAGCAGCTGCATTTTGAACTAACTGAAGACCTTACAACAGACCTTAATTTAGACAGGTTTTGTAGGTGAAAAAAACATGAACGGCTGACCGATCTTACATGGGAGTCAAGGCATAGAGACTGATCCAATATAACCCCAAGATTACGAAGGCTAGACTTAGGGGCAGGAGAGACAGAAGAGAGCTTTAGGCTGATCTTGGAGTGGAGGCTGGGGGGGCTACAATTAACATCTCAGTTTTTCCAGAGTTCAATTGTAGGTAATTGTTACTACACCAGTATTCCAGGACTTTAGAAAGAAAAGAGAGAAGGTATTGGTCTATAGTTACTTACATCTGAACAGCCCAGAGAAGGTTTGTTTAGAATGGATGTGACAACAGAAAACATAAAGGCAGTTTGAATAGGGATGTTAATCCCTGTTCATTAGTTATCTCACTTGTGTTGCTTATTGTTCAGTCCAGCCCCATGTTCTGATTGGTTAACCGCTTGATTGTTTAATTCTACTTGTTTAGTGTTTGCTTTCCCATTGGTCTTCCCTGTCTAATTAATCCAGTCCCTCGTTTTTGTTTTCCCATATCACTGTCAGAAAAAAGGGTACGGTTGGGCTCCGTTTGTGACACTTAAGGTACAAATTGTGAAGTTGTACCCTCAATGGGTCATAGTCGCACCTTAGGGTACTCATATGTACCATTTAGGGGTGAAAAGGGTACAAATATGTTTCCAACTGTCAGAGGGTCCATTATTGGACCATTTAATCCCCAAACAAAGGTACAATCACTTGTGTGACAAAAGGAGTAGGCCAAAGTGTATGAAACAGTCACCCCAAATAGATTCAACAGAGAAGATAATCATTCTCATGAGTTGTTGGTTATTTGGAAGAGATGCATAAAATAACCAAATATATTTAAGAGCCCACATCTTCACTGAGTAGTACTGAACAGTACACAAGCACATGACATTTTGATTATGCAGATCATCAAGATAATAACTTTTAAACATAAAGCACATGTATTAAAGGAGGCTGTATTTTTAATTGTAATTTTAAACTGAGCTAAAGTTTTGCTTTTAATTTAGAGTTAAACAAATACATGTACTAATCTTTCATAGCAAAATCACAATGTATTTAACGTTTATTTATCATTACATGGTGAACTATGTTGCCTCAAAGTTCAAGTACGCGTTTTCGCAGCCACTCTTCTATAAATTCTTGTCGTCCAGCGGGATTGTACCCGCGCGCTGCATTTTATGCGCGTGAAGAAGAAGAGATTGTGCACGACGGTTATTCGACATCATGGCCGACTCACTGCTGACGGAGGATCTTCTTCAAAAATTGAAAGAAGCTGGTATAAACGTCACTGAAGACGAAGCAAGAAATTCACAGGTAAGTTTTGTTTAAGAACTGTGAAAATCTTGACATTGCGTCTGTAGCTAGGTCTAACATTACCTGACGCGTGAGGGAAAACTTTCTTCGAAAACACTGACCTGACAAAACCAACGCATTATTACATTTAAGCTTATTGTTATTATTACAATTTTATTATGTAGACAGAAACTAAGATGTACGTTTTCGCATAACTTATACTCGACCGCAAGACAATGCTCAAGACGCTGAACAGGCCATAGAAACAATTCAAAATCATCCTGTTTTCTGTGAATCGGCAGATCTAATATTCAGTTTCCCAGAATTTTCTTACTACTCTAACGTTAACATTACCAGGCATCCCAACCTGCAAAAACTCATTTCAGGGAGGTTTGGTATTTGGTATACGTTCTAAACATAAGAATCATTTTTCCTGTCACATCGAGGAGTAACGTTACGTCGGCATTGAGCCCTTCCAAGGACAACATTACCGTTATTTATCAAAACTGGTAAACTCGTGAAATAAGTTCTTTGAGCTGCTAATTTAAATAATTTTGCTTCTAACAGTCACTCTCAGAAAAAAATGCATTTCTAGTGATCCTAAAGACCTTAATTAACTTGTTCAGGTGTGTCTGATTAGGACTGGAGCTGAACTTTTTGCAGGAACATGGATCTTGCGGGCCAGAGTTGAGGACCCCTGGTGTATATGTACAGAGTTATTGTGTATTTTTCATTTATTGTGGATTAAATATTCATTGAAAAAGACATTTGATTTTATTGTTGCTGTTAACCTCAAGCTAACGCTGATCATTCTTTTTTTTTTCTTTTAGGAAATGAGGTGGATGGGAAAACAATAGAGTGTGGCTTCACAGAGAGTATGAAGTTACAATTAATGTGTAATGTGTACAAAAGATTGCTTTGTGATTCTTGATGTTCAAAACTGGTTTTAGAAAATTTTGAATGTAGTAGAAAAATGTATTTAACATGAGGTCTAGTGCTGTTTTAAAAAGTGAAATTACTATTCTTAATGTTACATGTTTTAATACAGGTTTAAAAAAAGTTAATGAAATGGAAATGCAGATTTTGGAAAAAAGTTTGTTAAGCTTGATATTTTTGCTGTTTACAATTTTTATAAAAGGTTTTACATGGTTGTTCACTATGCATCCTTCTGACACATTGTGATGGAGATTAAAACATTCATCTTGTGAAAAATGTGAGAATGTAACAGTTTTGAATGTTCAGTAAATGTCATGAATAGCATTCTGGCCTTTTTAATGTGTTGTATGGAGTACAGATTTGCCATCACAAGGTACAAAAGGCTTGTCACTGGGGCAGTACCCT
>JAVGVS010001845.1:2600-14717 GCA_032718565.1 Distichodus sexfasciatus
TCAAGAAAGTCACGTTTTTAGGACGGAAAGGGTAAGTTTTTCAGCCAAATTTATTCACAACAGTACAGTATAGACCTTCCACTGTTTCAAACAGTGAACATCCAAAATTTTACCCCACGCAACATAAACGCTTGTTTTTCTCGGAAACCTCTGTTGCGACAAGCGACTGGTTTTGCCGTGGAGGGTCACAAATAAATAAGCTAAACAACGGTACAATTATTTTGGCCACCCAGGCTAGACTCAATATACCCTAGACCAGGGGTGTCAAACTCAAATACACAGTGGATTAAAAACCTGGACATCGCGGGCCAGCCTTGATATTTATTGAGAAAATGTCTACAATCGAGGGGCGTTTTTCCTTGTCTTCACATATAACAGTGAACCTTTTCATACGGAAACAAACTTACGTTTTGCTTAAAACATTGAATTTGGAACAAGCAAAGGTTAATACTATAAACACATTCATTCATTCATTTTCCGAACCGCTTTATCCCAACTGGGGTCCGCCCACCATAAACACGTGAAATCAAATGTCAAATAAAAGACATCTGTGGCGTTCATTTCTTAAATAAAATTAAAAGAAAAAAGAGCAGATCATTCTGGGATTTGTAGTAATGGCGGTGCATGCGCTGTCTACCGGCGGGCCAGCTCTAGTAGATATTTGGGATTATCTCGCGGGCCAAATATTATTACGCCCGTGGGCCTGAGTTTGACATCTATGCCCTAGACTGAAGCCCTGGGATAATCGGCTGGCTCAATCATCCTAAAAAACAAAACAAACTTAAATTAAGGCCATGTCCACACGTACACGGGTATTTCTGAAAACAGAGATTTTCCGTTGTCATTTTTAAAAAAAATTGCATCCACCCGAGCACCTTTTCAAAAATATCTCCATCCACATGCAATCGCAAAAAAGCTGTCAAAAGCATGCCTTGCATTGTAGATGAAAACCTAATGTAGACACAACGCATACTGTGACGTCATATGAGTGGCGCACAGTGTGACGTGAAACGCGCCGTTTTTCAAAATCTTGGTTTTTCTTGTCGACACCTAAACATAGAAACAGAGTTTTCAAAAATCGCCACTTTGGCCGGAGTTTTCAAGAACCTCCGTTTTCACTGACCCAAAACGCTGTGTACGTGTGGACGAAAGGCCAAAACGCATGGAAAAACCTCCGTTTTCAGAAATACCCGTGTACGTGTGGACATGGCCTAAGAAAAAAAAAAAATGAGACGTGTGAAAACAAACTAGTCAATCAAATAAAAAGTGCACTCTAAACAGATAACTAGCAACTAGCAAGTGAAACCAAAAATACATTGAACTAACTAGGAGAGTGTGTAGTTGGATGTGTAAAGAATGTGTGATAAACTGGAGGCATGAAAGACTTGACAAACGTACATAAGTCAGGAGCAGACAGTAGGGCTGTGCGATATGACCAGCATCTCATATCCCGGCACGTCGTTCCACATCTCGATAACAATATGTATCACAATGTAGTACATTTTCTGTAAATTCAGTGGAAATTTTCATAAGCAAAATCTCGTGTCTGAGGACGTTCAACTCAGCCAACATATCTGCTTGACACACTCAGCACATGCTCATATGGAACACCGGAGGTGCCACAATTCCAGTATATTTTTAGCAAATTGACAGGAAAACACCCTTTTTAACCTCTTTTATTCGTTAAAGATGCCGTTTTTTGCTGCGCTCTAATATAAAGTTGGCACTTTTTATTGCACTCTAGTGAGGTACCTTTAAGGCGAATTGTGGCACCTTTGGCGTTCCATAAATCTGAGCGCGAGGACGTGAAGTGTCTGCATGCATGTGTGTAGATATAGAGTTCAGACAGTTCCACCGCACGCTCAGAATTAAGACACAAATGTAACGCCATAGTTCTCTCTGTGCCTACTGTACATCCAGGTGGCGCCGTGGTGACTACTGCAAACCCTCATCAGACTGTCAACAAATATTGTTTTGCGACACCACAAAATAAATGGTGACAGTACGATATGAAACGATACACGGTTTAATTTCGTCATCCGATATATATTGTGTCGTGCTGCATAGCACTGGTACGAAGTATTTGCCAGTTGATGTCAGTTGTTTAACCAAAAATTAGCAAATGTCACTAAACCCACATAATCATTTTTTGAGCAGTAGCCGCTCTGATCTGGTAGAAGAAATGCTTTCCATGACTAGATGTTTGCTTGTTGTGCAGGTTACATGCTACTGATAATGAGTATCATCAACCTTTTTATGCAAAACGCTTGAAAATGTTTATGTTTCCACTGATTTGCGCAGGTGACCCTGCTGTCTTTCTCTGTGGAGTCTGAATTCACTTTCCTCGATTACATCAAGGGAGGGTGAGTGGAAACCTGCATGGAAGCAATGCTGAACGTCTAAACCGTCCTCCCTGTTGTGTGTCTTTCATACAGATGTCGTCGTCTTTTAGTTGAGTTTTTTAAGCTTCGCTTCATCTTTAGATCCTCAGAAAAGCTTCAGAAAATATTTAATTTAATTGAAAATGTTTACATTTAATTGTCCATTTCAAAATCTGAAGATGACGTGATTGAAAATGTATATGTTATTTATAAAATCTTCCGATTGTGCAATTTTACATTTGCTGGCTTAACAATATATGTTGCTAACGAGTTTGTAGACTTTAAACATGGCTCGCAAATGTGTAACTGCAATCGATTCTCATACCTTAACTTTTATTAACATCTCATCACCAACGTGTTCTTTTGTTACCACATAAAATATATAGATATCAATGTTCTAAAAAGATTAACTCACATATTGAAACTATTTTTAGATACAATTTTTACAACTGATTTTCAGAAAGCTTACTTTTCTTAACTGGCAAAACAAAATATCAGACACATAGACATCAGATTAAACCTTTATATGTGACAAACATGGCACAAGACCAATTTGTTATGTCCGATACGAAACCGATATTGTAAATTTGGATATTTGCCGATACAATACAAATCTTTTTTTAAACAGAAAACAGAAAATCACACTTTAAAAAATACATGACTGAGATTATTCTGCTTAAGAAAAAACTTTTCCAGCTAAAACCATGTAATAATTACACACCCATATGTATATGCCAAATTATTTATTATTAAAATAACGTTTCAAAAACTATTTGTTTTAACGTAGTTCTGTCATTTTCTGATGGTCCCTAAGCAACGCATCACACTACAACCCCAAAAGCGAATCACGCAGTTATACCGTTTTATTATCCTTTTAGTGCCACAGGCTTAGAGACTGTCTCAAAATTACAGGACTGTGTTTCAATCAATAATTTTGTGTTTAAAGAAAAATTAATAAATAATTGAGCATATTTACTTTTCAAGACTGTAAAGAATCTTGAATCTTATAGTATATGCTAACTTTTTATTATTAGTCAAGCAGATAATCTCAAGCATCTTGTAAACACAGTTGTGTAATTTAGCGACGGTCCCTAATCCTGCGGCGCTAAAACCATCAGGAACACAGAGATTGTGAATGAGAGCTGGTGGTGTTAAGGAAGTTAAACAGTATAATGGTGTGATGTGCTTTTGGGGTCTTAGTGTGTTGCGTTGCTTGTTCTGCTCATTGTCATGTTAATGTAGGAATGTTGAACAATAAACCAGCTTTACCGCAGTAACACTTCCCATGCTTAACGTGAGCCGGCGCACATTTACAAATCGACTCCATAGATCGGCCCAACGCCACCAATACCTGATTCAGCTGTTCGAGTGGTTATCCGACCGATATCTGATCCACATGTCGGATCGTTGCCATTTTTATTATGTAACATTGAGGAAAAATGCAAAATGTTTTGAGATTATTCTTAAAATACAGATGATCTGGTATCACAGTCTAATGAATTAATGAATGAATTATTATAATTAGGTGTTTACAATAACTTGCTTAGTGGAATATTACAGTACCATTTTCATGTATCACAATATAAATGTGATAAACATGTGTTCAGGTGTTTTACATCTTATTACACAGTACATTACACTGTAATTATCGCATAACTACACCAAAATAATTGTTGCATAATGTAGAGCGGTGTGTGTCCAAGTCACAAACCATATTATTCAGCCAGGCCTTCATTAAGCTGTCAATAAAGATCAGCGCCACACAAAAGACTGGTGTACAGTGATTGTCCGGTCCTTTAAATGGTCTGACATTTCGCCGGACGAATGGGCCGGACTCCGCTGTCATCCCTCCCGGTGAATCCGCTCGCCGTCAGCACATCCAAGGCCGCATGAGTGAGCATTAGCTGCCCTTCCCAAACTTAGATTTATTTCAGCGAGATTTCCGAGAAAATCACTCAGCCCGGAATACCGCGTGACAGATCTGTTTTGAAATGCTTTTAAATGCTTGTTCGGTCTAAGACTTCCTTCCCCCCTCTAGAAAGGGAGGTCACCCTCAGTCAAGTTGGCAGCACCGTTGGAGAGAATACATTTTTTTTGTTCTGAGCAAAACAAATTATTTTATTCAGATTGCACAGAGAAAATCATATAAAAGAGACTCGTGCCTTACATGGTATTGCATTTAACGTTTTTTTAGCGATGTTAAACATTGTTTCAAACATGATCAGTTAGTAAATGCGGAAATTAATGATGCACAACATAAGCTGTAATATAATTTAGCCAGCAGCTGAACCAGACAGTGATAGTACACAAAAAGCATCCTCACCATTTTTCATATTCAACAGTAATGCACAAAAGACGAATGCATGATTGCGGAGAGTGTTTTTAACACCTATAAGCCACCGCCATTATGTCTTTTTCGCGTACTGGAGAGTCTCTACACTCCCCTAACCGCCAACTTTTCTTTTTCTAAGCATCACGGCTCAATGCTGCAGAAAATTATTGTCCTTTCTTTTCCATGAGCTGAGAGACAGATGGGCTTTTTCAGCGTCTGATTTGCTGTATTTATATATAAACCCTAGACATATCAAGATGACTATGTCTGCAAGTTGGAACATGAACTGTGAATGCAATGCCCAGGTTCGAGAGAAAAATGGATTCCTGTCCATACGGCTCGCATTTAAACATATCCCTCAAAATTCTGGTGGATCGCAACATCTTGGTGTCGAACATCTCCGCAATATGGCGTAGGAACTGTCTCCCTGTGAGGAGATGTAAATGTAATCTGTGGTCTGCACTGCTGAGCAGCGTGTAAGTCTTGAGTATAATATGGAGTGACAGCAGATGAATGCAGTCCCGGAGAGACGTGCAGAGGTGGATGAGCGGTCAGGACGGGGAAGGCCCCGATCATCTCAGAGAGCAGGAAGGGCTGGAGGTGAGGTGAGGAAGGTTGTGGATTCGGGAGGTGTCTTACGAGGATGTGGTCAGTCGGGGGATCTTCTGGAACCGCAGGACCGTGTAAACATCAGAACAAATCTGCTATGATGTCAGGCAGAAATCTGAGGTACTGCCCGTAACTCGAGCGGGAGCAGGAGTACATGTATGCTTCTGAGATGATTGGATGGTGCAAAACAAAGCTTGAACTAGCTGAATGACTGTAGGCTTAACTGGTTTGATATACCCCTTTACCCTAAACTATGCTTTTGGAACTTGTCAAGTTAGTGGTGGCGTAAGTTCCCAGCCCAGACCAAGGGAAGAGTCCACCTCATCGGAAGGGCCATCTGACCAGGACTCCAGTTCCAGACCTTCACAATTACCACAGACTACCAGATCAGCGTCACGAGAGTTTTAGCCAATCACATCCACATCACCGGTATTTCAGTTACAGCCTTTCCCTGCGAAGTATTGTAATGCCTAGTGCTACATACCAAGCGTTCATTGTGTTTGCCTGCCTTGGTTTTGACCCTTGCTTTGGGTTTTTGGATTACCCCTCTGCTTCTGGCGATTTGGATTTGTTTGCTCCGTGGACTGTGTTTTCTGGTTTTGACATCTGCTCGAATAAACTCTCGATTTTTCATCATTCTAATCCTGTGTCTGCGACCTGGTTCAGTCTACTCTGCATTTGGGTTCACCTACCGAGGGTTACAGTTGTCTGGAAAAAAGGATTTTTGGTGATGTGTAGCTCTTACATGGTGACAGTTTGGCAAAAAGCTGGTTGGATATCCCATGTACAAATAACAGCTTGGACTAGCATGATAATCTTAGCTTTGGTTTGATACAAACCTAAACTATGGCTTTTGGAAGTCAAGACCACCTAAACCTAGACCAAGTCCTGACCGAGACTAGTGTGTTGAGACCAAGACAAAACCAAGACTCTGAAAGCCTGCGACCAAGACGAGACTGAGATCAGGGCGGGGCGACACTGAGACCGTTTCCATGACAAGACCGAGTACAAATACGGCTGATTCCGAGACAAGACCGAGACTTTCAAAAACTGGTCTCGAGTACTACAACACTAGTGAACACACCACAGCACACACCACACCACAGCACCACAACGAAATGTGATCTCTGCATTTGACCCATCCGTGAAGGAGCAGTAGGCAGCTGACATGGGCAGCGCCCCAGGGAGCAATCCTTGGGAACGGCACCTTGCTCATGAGCACCTCAGTGGTAACTTTTGGTCCAGAATTCGAACCGGTGACCTTCTGATCTTGGAGTTAAGGGCCTTGCTAAGGGGCTCAATGTGGTTTTGAGGCTCTCCTGGGACTGAAGTTCCCAATCTTATGGTCAGCAGTGATTTCAGTTACTCAGTTACTGCATCAATGCACCACTGCCACCGTTGAGATTTTGCTCAAGAAAAATAAACAGTAATTCAGTCTCCATGAAAATGTCTGTTAAATTGACTGCATGAAAATGTCTGCGAAAATAAATGTAAGCCAACAAAGAAGCGTAATGTACCATCTTACAGTCATCTTATGCTGGGCCGTGTAGTTTTTGTCATAAAGTGGGATATTCTGCATCTGTCCACCAGCCAACCCGGCGATGCGACACACTAGAAATTGATTAAACTCTCGCCCACGAAATGAAAAGAGGAAATTGCCTGTTAGGCTGAAGCACCCTCCACATCATTGCAGACATTCCAGTCCGAGCCAGCCTGAATGTCTAGTCCAGAGTGGGTACAGGTCTCGGCAAAGAAAAAAAAAAGGTCTAGCGGCACATCACCGAAACTTCATTAAGGCATGCGATGGATATGGAGAAGTGTGACAAAGAAGCCTCACAGCACGGCATGCTCCGATGGAAATTAATTAAGATTTTTGCAACGTGCCGGAGCAGAGCTGGGAAAGTGGGCAAAAGGAAGGGAATAATAGTAATAAAATTGGATGAATAGAGGAGGGGAGAAGCTCAAACCAGGATTAGCTTCAGTGTCAGGATGCTAACTTGCCATAAAAAGAGGCCTCCCTCTCTTTCCCTCATGCACTCTCATGCTCCTCGTTTAATGATCCCCGTCTTCCTCGTTCTCTCACACGTGTACATTTTAAAACAGATCTGAAACGAGCCCTTTCTGCTTCTGAAGCAAGTATGTGTTCTGATTAAAACATGACCTTTCCCTCAGTGGTGGCTGCTGATGGCTGAGTGGCACATTGGCGCCATTCGTGTCCCTGCCATGTCTACACCAGCACTGTGAAACCCGTCCTGACATTTCTATTAGTAGGTAAGAGGCTCCCCTCACCCTGGCGGTCAGCCTCTAATGGGGCCAAAGACATGAAGAGGCAATGTAAAAGTATGTACCATTACCGAAGATTATAGCCATCGGCTATAGCTGGTATAGCCTTCAATCACCAGCCACTTTCTGGCCCAGAAAAGCGTTGCTGGACTGTGTTACTGAATTTTTTAAGTATACCAAGACATGTTGTTATAAGTAAAGCCTTTTTTGTGTCAAGGACTTTTTGCTCTTTTCTCTGTAATTGGTTGCTGTACTACATGGTGGGTGCAACATTGCAGACATTCTTCCCAGTAAATGAGGGGCCAATACTGAGCAGCAAAAGCTGCTGGCTGCTTTAGTCTCCTCCAGGACAACAGACCTTTTATTACAGTCAGATGTCCGCATATGGTAATAGGTGCCTGCAAGGCCCAGGTACAAGTGAGTGTGAATTACGGAAGGAGAGGGTGTCAAGGTCCTTCTCTAGCTCTTCGAGGGATTATGGCGATGCAGTTCTGTGAAGGTCCAGCACAAGAAAACATGAAAGAACAGGGTGTCTAAGACTTACATTGACTCTTTGATGGATTCTGGTGATGCAAGGTCTCTGAAGGTCCTGCACATGGAACTGTGGAGGGTCAGAATGTCTATGACTCTCGCTGGTTCTTGGAGGGATTCCATTGATGCAGGACTTTACAGACCCAGCACAAAGGAAGGACAGTGCACCAAGAACATTCCCTGGCTATTTGGAGAGATTCTGGTCATGCAAGGTCTTTGCAGGTCCAGCACAAAGAAATATGGAAGGGTGGGGTGTCTAGGACCCTCACTTTCTCTTGGAGTCATACTGGTGATGCAGTTTTATAGAGGTCCAGCATGGGGAAATATGTACAGGAAGGCAGTTTGAGACCATCAGTGGCTCTTGGAGGGATTGTGGCAGTGCAGTTTTGTAGGTCTAGCAGCCAAGGGCAATGGAAGGACGACAGCTTCACTGTCTCTCGAAGAGATTCTGGTGATGCAGATCTCTGCATGTCCAGCAGAAAGGAACTATGGAATGGCAGTGTGTTTGGGATTATCATTGTCTTTTGATGTCTTTTGATGGGGCAGTTGGTGGTGTAGCGGTAGGGTGTTCGGCCCGTGATCACAAGGTCGCAGGTTCGAATCCAGGGCCAGTAAAGTTACCACTGAGGTACTCATGAGCAAGGTACCGTCCCCAAGCACTGCTCCCCGGGTGCTTGTTAGCTGCCCACTGCTTTTTCACGGATGGATTAAATGCAGAGGTCACATTTGGTTGTGGTGCACTTTGTGCTGTGCTGTGCTATTCACAATGACAAATAATCACTCACTTTCTTTTGAAGGGATTCTGCTGATGCAAGGTCTCTGAAGAAACATTACTGTTATTATTGATATATACTGATATTACTGTTTATTGGGGATGTAGTGAAGCTGTCTCAGAACATGCCACGGGTTTCAAAAGGATAAGGGATTTTTTGTCCACCGCAATTGGAACGAGGGCCAATTGTTCAGAGACACCAGAGGCCTGCTAAATTTTCCAACAATCCCATGACAGTCATCCCTTAGTGGGTTACCGGGCCATGAACGACTCCCATGTTAGGGAATGCCATCACTAATGTGGTCTCAAAGGACATTAAACATCTCAAGGTAGTTTACGTATATTTGAAACTTTTTGCCAATATTGTTTTGTTCTCCTCTTTATGAAATAAAGAGCATTGTTAACTGTATTTTGAAGGTCATGCTTCCCTTCTTCCAGCCCTGCTCTCTGTCACTTACCTCATGATGCTGCCCCCAGTGTGAGCCATAATATTGAATTGTGGGAATTGCGCCTTAATGCTCGGCTTTTCATGAATTAATAAAGGGGATAATTACAACCCAGGCTACAAATGGGCATGAGCCTCGGTATTAACTTGGGATTTAAAAGGTTAATGTAATTTTCTCCCTTTTTCATTATGAATTTATTAGTTCTTTATTTTTTTCCCCCTCTCCTTACCTTCTGAGTCCCTAAGGATGCTCCAATCTCATGCTTCCTTTTACTGCGAGTTGCATATGGTGTGACTAATAGGGAAGATTAATACAGCACAAATTCCGTAATTTGGGAAATTGGATTATGATTCCTTCTTAAGTGCTCTATCACGTTAATTGCTTTGAATTAGGGTCCTGAAAAGAATAAAGTGCAGTTAAAATGTCTCTGAATTGTAACTTTGTGTAAAAGTCACAGATTCGTGACAGTTGAGTGTTGTAGATTAATGAAGAATGAAGTCAGATTTTTGAAGTGTAAGTTTTAATATTTTAATACCACACCCACCCATTTCACGATGTTGCGATCGCATCGTGCAGTTTTGACCAATGACTAGAGATGTAGCTGATCCGATTTGTGGATCGGTATCGGTCCAATAACAGGCTCAAACGGCTGGATCGGGTATCGGTGGCATTGGGCCGTTCTATTGAGCCGATATGTAAATGCGTGCACGCTCAATTCGTTATGCATGGGAAGTGGCACTGCGGTAAAGTAGAGCTGAAACGATTGTTCCAATAACTCGAATAATTCGTGCTTCGTTTAATTCATTTTACTCACTAGAGCAGCTCCGCTTGTATTTCACACGGACGCTTAATAGTGACACACAGTGTTTTCAGTGGCGCGATCAAGACAAGACCTGATCCCTCTGTATGTGAAAGTATTTGTGAGATGTTCCGTGCACTAAAACAGAAGAAAATGCATAAAAATGCATAAATGACATTTTCTCGATGTAAACACGCGCGCGCATGAGCGTCGTTACTCGCTAGAACGATTTTCCATCGTTTATTCTGGACGGAGGCGGGCCCCGGAGCCGCGTCACAATGAAGCGCTGGGCGCGTGTCAAGGAATAAACGAAGGAAAATCGTTTTAGCGAGTAACGGCGTTCATGCGCACGGTCATTAACACAGCGCGCATTTACATAGAGAAAATGTCATTTATGTGTTTCTATGCATTTACTTCTGTTTTAGTGCACGGAAGAGGATTGTGGGAAATGTAGTTCTCTGCAAAAGCAGCTCATTTTTTATAGGCCAAATTGGTTCAAAATAACAAACTTAAGTATTTCATTTTCAATTGATCAAATTTTTTTTCAATTTTATAATGTTATAGTGTAATCAATAAGAAAGAAAGAAATAATTTAGCATATACGTGTGTGCATTTATTACATTGTTTTAGTAGGAAAACAGTGTTTAAATCAAGCATTTCTTTAAGTATAACAATAATCCCAGTCATGTAATCAGACATTTTAAAGTATTATTTTATGTTTAAAAAAAGACTGTGATTGCATCGGATTTGTATCGGTATCGGCATATATCCAAATTTACAATATCGGTATTGGTATCGCTATCGGACGTAAAAAAGTAGTATCGGCCCATCTCTACCAATGACCACAACTTTTCTGCAATGATTTCATCAATCATTGTCATTTTCCGAACCCACTTCCTTGTTATGTTTAGAAGACACTGGAAATATGTGATAAAAATGCCTCACATTTACCTTTAAAAACCACTAAATGATTAATGGTTAATAAAAATAATGGTGGTTTTGTTTTAATTAATTGTTAAATAATCATTATAAAGGGGAACAAAATCGCAAATCCCGCAACTTTATTGCAACAAAATGCCTGAAAACAATATCAAAAAAGGCCCGCAAAATCCCGGAGGGACTGTAAAAAAGACTTTTTATTTTACTTTTGCATTTTTATGCAAATTACTGAAATGATCAGTTTGAGTTCTGTCAAAATTTAAATTTTTTTGTTCACCTTTTCTGGTGATTTCTGCCAGATATGTGACCAAAAAATGACCTGCAGCTTTCACCGTTCTATCCATCTTCTCGCAGGTGAAATCAGTGCTGTTAAAGGTCAAGTGATGGTGCAGGTCACATGATAATTTCTTGTTTTCTTGAAATCGTTTTGACAGACCGTGAAGGTTTTTTTTTAATACCTGAAATATTTTTTACAAACTTGACCGTGTCTGTATAAATGATTAAATGAAGCATTTTAGATTCAGTAAGTGTGTTCATCAATATTGACATATAAACTGTACCATAAGAGCCTCTGTTTAATATCTGTAATTGGTAGAAAAATCTCAGTCGTGCTTCAAACGGGCAGCTTCAGTTTAAACTTCAATTTGCATTTCATCGCTTTGATCAATGGCGGCAAATATCAGACAAACATCAGTTTTCCGTTGCTGCTTCAGCAGTTCCAATGTAAACACAAGTTTCTATAGCGTCCACAATTTTTGTTCCAGAAGGTAATGAAACCGGAGCGTAACGGCAAATACGAGATGAGGTCCGAGTTGCGCGTGTTTGGACTGAAGTGGCCTAAAGTGGCCCACTGCTGATGTTCAATAACACCTCGTAATGTGAGCTAAATGTAATTGGCCGTCGCATCCATCCCAATTAGGCTGGAGCAGCTGGAGTGCAGGTTACTCCTCCTCCTTCAACAAGACCGTGTGTGTCTGAGAGTGTGTTCCTCTTTATATAATATGTGACCCTCCACGGCAAAACCA
>JAVGVS010001846.1:0-14713 GCA_032718565.1 Distichodus sexfasciatus
CCCCAAATTCTCACATTTCAACCTTCAACCTCTAATAGACTGGACAACGATATAGGGGGCAGTTGGTGGCGTAACGGTAAGGTGTTCGCCCCGTGCTCAGAAGGTCGCAGGTTCGAATCCAGGGCCAGTAAAGTGACCACTGAGGTACTCATGAGTGAGGTACTGTCCCCAAGCACTGCTCTCCAAGACTAGACTTAATCCACGTTCAAGAAATCAAGCCTGAATGAGTATTTTCAGGGCCTGGACTGGGCAAGAATCTTCACATTCGCCTCTATCCTTGATCTTTGATCCAATCGTAACCAGGAGGTCACGTTTATCAAATTAATTTTTACGTCTGACATTGACCCGGAACTGATATGAGGATAATGCTCCGTTTGTCCGTGTCAAGATAGTTTTGTTGCACCGAATTGGCTGCAGTCAAACGCAGCACCGTAGCGTAGCGGTTTGGTTTGGGAGTCGAACCCGTTCAAAGTCCCGAGCTCGTAAAGCTACCACTGAGGTGGTCGTGAGCAAGGTACCGTCCTCAAGCAAGGCTCCTCCGGGCGCTGGACGTCAGCTGCCCACTGCTCCTTCACGGACGGGTCACACGGAAACATGACACTATACGATTTGTTTATGTTCCGGTACGATACCGGTATATTTGGACATCTGCCGATACGATACAAATGATGCGGTCTCTGATTCTTTTTTAAACATAAAAAACCATCTGAATACTCGAATCCTGTTTTCCTACTAAAACAATGTCATAATTACACACCCGTATGTATATGCTAAACGATTTATTATTAAAATAACATCTCAAACATGACTCCTGTAAATACAGTTGTGTCATTTAGTGACGCTCCCTAATCCTGCGGCACTGAAACCATCAGGAACACAGAGATTGTGAGTGAGAGCTGGTGTTGAGGACATTAAACAGTGGTGTGATGTGCTTTTGGACTTGTAGTGTGTTTCGTTGCTCGTTCTGCTCATTATCATATCAATATGTAGGAATGATTGTGGATGTTGAACAATAAATAGGGCCCTGTGATTTGCGCGGTGCGGAAAACGCGGACGGAATCGCGGAATTCAACAGATAAAACGGAATCGGTTGTAAAACGCGGAGCGTCGTGTAATTGGCTGGTATCGGTGTGTGGTCGAAGCAAAGCAGTGGTTTCTAATCGGTTTTGGCCGCTGCAGCCCCCTGTACGTGTTACCTGTCGAGGCGGGACTCAGCTTTCCACACACACAAACGCACACACACAGAGGGGGAAACGTCAACGGTCAGCTATGGTCAAGAGGCTGAAACACCCAAGAACGCAAAACAATGAGGGAGTTGGAGTGTCAGTGCTAAGTTTAGAGCAGAACAATACCCACATGATTTTTAGGAATCGGGAGAACAACTCTTTTGTACGTTTTGCCAGCACACGATAGACTGCACCCGCAAGAAGACGTGACGACCACTTACAGTCAAACACTCACGTCAGAAACGTTTCGTTTTGCAGGAAAAAATGAATGTTTTTTGTTGTTTGCAGGTAAATGTTTTACCAAAGCAGTAAATGTTCTGCTGAACCCCAGCACTTTGTTGAAGTTGAAGAACAGCATTTAATGTGAATTTTTTTCTATTGCGTTGTTCTTTTTTCCATCCACTCCATAATTAGACACTTTTTCGGTGAATAAATATAATTATAATGTAAAACACGGAATTCAGAAGAATAAAAATGGAAAAAAACGCAATTCGGGAAAAAATCAAACGGAATTTAGGAACAAACTAAACGGATTTCATAGGGCCCTACCCGCCGTCGGGACGCACGGTGGTTTTTAAGAGCGACCGGTAAGGAAGGTCAAGTAGCCGTGGATTTTATGTCCTCTTTCAAGGCCAAAGCCAGGCACTAACGAGAGCGGTGTTAATTATTAAAGCTGACGAAGTGGCCTTCAAGAAACCCTTATCGCCGGAGTGAAGCCACGCGAGGCTCATGAACGCTGCAGATTGGAGCCTTGTTTTTGATAAGAGAGACCAAACAGCTGGACGTTGCTATGTTATTGGGGTGCTCCTGAAAACGAATACACGCCGCTTCATGGGGCGAGGTGCCAGTTGATTTAACGAGGTGCTTCGTGCATTTTGAAGGGTTTTCAAGTGGGGATGCAAACTGAATCTTTACGGACGTCTGTTTACAGCCAACGCGGCTTCACGACTGCGGGTCCGGACGAGTTAGCGTGGCAAACCTGCATGAAGAGTTGGGTTCCAAGAAATATGGTGTAATGTAGTAAAAAATAAAGATTTAAAGTTCAGTTTTATTTATATAGCGCTCTTATCGACAGCCATTTCCACAAAGCGCTTAACATATGACTAGAGCTGCAACTATCGATTCTTTTTGTAATCGAGTGTTTTATCGATTTTCTTAATCGATTAATCTGATAAATTATTGTTTTTTAAAAATGACAATGCATTTGCTTTTAGGCTTATTCTAGTGTGTGAGTAGAAGTCAGCAATACATGCTTTATGTTGTTGTATTTAGGACGTCCTGCACTACTCATAGTTTGTCGTGGTTTGATGTGTAAATGCTGACGTAGTTATGAAATCAGCACATTTCTGATGAAAACTGACTCGGTTTTTTAGCTTTAGGTCAAATAAAAGAACTGAAAGAAGAATAAAAGAACATTGTTTTATTGCTGAGTTGCAGAGTTTTTATGATCTACTATTGTCTATTTATTATCTACGGCGTAACGTTCTAACACTTCTTTATCCGTTTGGTTTCCATCAGAATATAGAATAAAATTTTTTAATAAATACATTTTCTTTATTTCTTCTTTCCTGTTGATTACACGATAACATTATAAACTTGAAGAAAATCAATCTGATCAATTGAAACTGAAGAAATACTGAAGTTTTTGGTCATTTTGAACCAGTTTGGCCGATAAAATGAGCTGCTTTTGGCCTTTCTGGAAGAGAACTACATTCGGCCCAAACCTCCAACGAGCAAGCCGGAGACGACAGTGGCAAGCAACGACTCCCCCTAGTGGGACGAAACCCGGAGAGGAACCAAGGCTCGGCACGAGACCCCATCCTCCTCTGGGCGACTGGAGTAAGCGTTATTCCAAGATTAATCCCCATCATCAGACCGATGCTTAGATTATCCCCGATATTACCAGCCGATATTTGATGACGCGTTTACTGTACGTGAGAAAGGCCACCCTTGTGCCAGACGAGTCCGAGGTGGGCTTTTATACGTTCGCCAAGCGCAATCACAAGATGGAGATTGTTCACGTCCCAAGATAAAAGCTCATGTGATTATAGAATCATCAAGCCTGCTTTAAAAAACGGCCCTGGTCTGCTGAATAAGGGGTCTGAAGGGTCGGGCGGCGCTTCCTTAAAGCGGGATTTAATTTTAGATTCCCGGAAGTACATCTGGATCGCGTGTCAATGGCAGCGTTGCACAAGTGCGTCTGCGTGTTTAATTTCAGATGATCAGAATGCTACAGGGTGGGAAACAGAAGAGGAAACGAGAAAACGCTTCTCCCGGAATTTAGACTGTAAGCAGAGAGGGCATTCGGGGTCATCTAGCGGTTAGGGATGTACGATATCAACTCAAATCACTATCACGATTAACCGGGCATTTTACCTCCATTATGACTGATCAACTATTTTGGTATTTTGTTTGTTTTTTTGCTCTCATAGTTCACTGACGTGGTTTGTATATATGCTCGGTGATAAAAGCTGGGTTTTTTTTTTTGTATTTTTATATCTTCACTTTGTAAAAAAATTATGTGTTCTATGAGTATTAAATCAGAGACTCCATCATGTGGAACTAGCTGGACCTCTTTGGGGCTAATTTTAGAATGTAATGATGCTGAACGGATCTTAGCTACGACTCAGGATTCGAAAGCGTCTTTTAAACTATTTTTATATCTTCGCTTCTTTAAAAAATGATAAACTAACAATTAGTTTTGAACTAATGTTTTAAATGTTCACACACTCGGTCAGCCAGAGGAGGTTTCGTCCTACTAGGGGGAGTTGTTCCTCGCCGCTGTCGCCTCCGGCTTGCCTGTTGGGGGGTTTGGGTGGGTCATATGTAGGGCTGGGTATCGTTGCCGATTTGCTGAATCGATTCGATTCCGATTCACAAGATCATGATCCGATTCAATTCTCGATTCGATATCGATTTATTCAGAGATTTCTTTGCGTCAATACTAGTTTTGCTTGGTTATAAAATAACTTGTTTTAAAAGCGAAGTGTTGCCAAACATCGGCCTTTAGGCCAGACGGTGATTTGAGCGGAGCAGCTTCAGCCACGGCTCTATTTGGTTTGAGTTTCGCCGCTCTCACGTTTTTATAGCTCTCCTTGCGCGGTCGCGAGAAGTAGTGCGTAGCCGCAGGAAAAGATCGATCCGCCAATTTTTGAATCGATATCGTATTTTTCGAACGAGAATCGATACTGATCGGTGAATCGATTTTTTGAACCCAGCCCTAGTCATATGTAAAGCGCTTGATATGTAAAACGATGACTTGTTACGAGCGCTATATAAATAAAACTGAACTGAAAAATGTAAAATGTGAATTTCCTAATGAACACTACTTTGTTTTTCTTAGGGGAAAGCAGTCAGAGAATTCTTTTGTTAAGTATTAACATAGACTAAAAAAAAACCCATTGTAATCATCATCGTGAGTCAGATTCGATGAATTGTCCAGCTGGAACCTGAATTTTCTTGTAAGAATTTCGATTGCATTCAGAGTAGAGGATATTCATCAGCGAGTTGACCGCTCAGAAAGGCCTGATGCACTGAGGGGTTAACCGTTTCTGCTCAAATATTTAAATAAGTTGAAATGAGCACGACTCTAAAAAACAATCCCACAAGCATCTGGTCGGTCGCGGCGTCCTGTGCCGACTGGATGGCAGGGTTAGACTGGAGTAACCTTAATTCAGCAGAGGTCACTTCTGGATAAAGGGTTACTGAGGGTTGACATTAATGTGAAGCAACAGGCCGACTAAACGGCGTGCTCCAGCGCGGCTCGGCATTCCCGATCCTGATCCGAACTGGCACGTGCATATGAGGGGAAAAAACCCCAGAGTGAAGTGCGCTTGGAATCAAACGAAAGTGTTTTATGTTGCCGTTGTGTTGTATTGATTTTGTGAGTCATTCTCACAAAATCATTCTTAATTACACATTATTTTGAAGACTGAGCACTTATTAATTCTGGCTTATTGTGGAAATGAAACTGGAATTTACATTTACAGCATTTAGCAGACGCTCTTATCCAGAGCCACTTACAACAGCGCTTTGTAGTCCACGACTGTTCTCAGATCTGTAAGATCAACAATTGTGGTTAAACCAAATTGCCGCTGACTAAGTTTTATACTTCAACGAAAAATGGGTTAGAGAAACGAAAGTTCACAGAAACGTGTTAGTGGTTTTTTTTGGGGGGTTTCGGCTTGAGTAAGACAACATAAATAGTAAGGAGTGAATTAATCCCCTACATACTCGTTGAGGAGGTGTGTCTTCGGACGACGTTTGAAAATAGCAAGGGGAGACGGCAAGAGGAAGTTGGTTCCACCACTGAGGAGCCCGCACCGCATAGAGTCCCCATGCACGTTTTGCACCGTTGCATTTTTGCAACTGTGTATATTTCTATTATGTATCAGTGAAAATAAGCTTACTATGTGACACTATGTGCTGGAAATGTGCTCAATTAGCCTTGACAACTCAACTAAGAATCCTATAAACGGCCTCAAAAACGGCGCACGAACTCTAGGACAGTGGGTTGGGAAAATTTAAATGCATGCAAGTGAGAAGAAAAACCAAAAATAATAATAATCATCATGAATCCTAATCAAGGTCAAATGTTTATTCACTGCACACTGACTAACGAATAAGCGTGTATATAACAGCATAGAGTTAATGCGGCTTTATGCAGCACAACGTTCAAATACATTGATCTAAACGGCGTTGTCTCGTCTTGTATCGTTTTCCCGAAAATCGTATGGAGAACCTCAATATATCTCAATCTCGGCCTTCATGCTCGCGGCAAGATTATTCCCGTGTGGCTAAGACCTTTGTTCTTGGTGTGAAGTCTTAACGCCAGGGTCGCACTCCAAACTGCAGGGTTTCTCCGGAAAAAACAGAAAGACGAGCGGGACGACGGACAGCGCTGTTGAAGAAGCTGGACTTTGTCCTTAAATTCTCTGGCTGATTTACAAGTCCTGCGCTCTGGACAGGAGCCAGAAGAGCAAGATTTTTATCTGATACACAGTTATACAGTGACAACCAGCAACAAATGTAAGCGGTATCATCAACAAGATGTGCGAAAAAGTGGTTATGTGCCACCACATAATGTGTGAAATGGTATTAAAGAGAAGGGCAGTAAAGTAGTGTAGAAACATGTCGCCAGACCTTCTTGTATTTTTATATAGTAAGAACTTTTTCTGTTCTTTGGACGTCCATGTGGGTCTGTACTGCCTCTACACACACTGGACGTTTGATCAGAATGGTGAATTGTCCTAGTATTAATTTAGGAATGTCAGAAATCGCGTGCTTTAAGGGGCTTTTGAGGACAAAAAACCCTGATGACGAGGACATGAATAATATCAACGTTTCTCCTCATCGTCAGCATTCATTCTTCACTGGGAATACGAACCGTCTTTGACAGCCATTCATAAACATTCATAAGCATCCCCTCCTCTTTCTTACGTAAAAATGCGTTCGCAGATTGTGTGTAGATGTGTGAAAATCTTCACCTGGCCCAAATCCGACTGCGTCACAGCTTTGCGGCAACTGTTCTGAAATCCGAATTTGATGACAAACGGGCCAGATCATAATGAAGACGTGTGTGGGCCAGCTAAAGTCTCCGCCATGATGTGTACAAGTGGCTCCAGTTTTAACAGTCAAGGCACGTGGAATTAGCCGTATATAAATATGTGATGCGGGATACTCTTAAAAATGTGAAAAATAATATTAAAAAATAATATGAGAATCGAGATCTTAAACAGTGTGACGTCATCAGGTTTGAATGGTGTTTTGGAGGTAGACGGTGTCGTGTAAGTTCTGTTGGTTTGGCCGTTTCAGTCACACGTTTTGACGAATACGAGTACAGAATCAACCCATCAGCCAATCAGATGGCACTTCAGCACCAACCAAAAACACTGGCCACCTGCCACTTATTTCGGAGCAATTCTGTGCAGCAACATTCGCAAAGTAAAGACACGCATTAGCGCTCTCGTGACTCTCATATGGGACGCCATCGTGCGCAAAAACGTAGTTCAGCTCCAGAAGGCCAAGAAGCAGCTCATTCTCTAGGCCCAAATCGGCTCAAGATTACCCAATACTTTAGCATTTTAGTATTTAGGAAAAAATGTAGGAAACGTATTATTTGATACAGAATAATTTTATTACGTATCCAGATGGATGAATATAGAACGGCATGTTCAAGTTCAAGTTCAAGTCCGGCAAGTTCAGACATGACTCTCCGTAACTGCGGTCCTTTAGTGACACCTGTGCCGTTCATAACGACATATATATTTTACAATATAATTTACACTTCACTTAGAGCTGCGCAATTCATCAAAACCCACGTTCGGAATCTCTATTCCACAAAATCGGTAGGTAAACTGGCGACTCTAAAATTGGCCCTGCAAGGTGTGACTAGGAGTGTGACGGCGTGAGTGTGTGTGCCCTGCGGTGTGTCCAGGGTTTGGTCCCTGCCTTGCGCCCATGGTTCCCGGGGCGGACTGCGGTACCGCACACAAGTCATAAGTCGGGGTCTACCTCTATGGTGGTGGTGGTGGTCTAGTGGTTAAGAGGTCGTGGGTTCAAATCCTACCTCCAGCACTACTATCATTGGGTCCCTGAGCCTTAACCCAATGTCGCTCCCCGAAATTAGGAGAATGGAAGTTGCTTCTGGTAACTGTATTTTAAAACAAAGGAGTTTATGAACCGTCCCGCTGAAAACATACACCAGCCCTGACTTCAGTATTCCTCCCTCCCTCGGGGCTAATTCCTCCGACCCTTGTTTTTCCGCCGGTTTATTTTTAAATCCCACATCCTAAACGCCAGCGAAAGCGGAGTAAACCAACACACATGTCAACTGAAGACCTTGAAGCTGTTTCCCAACACGGCTGCCCTATCAAAGTGCTGTGTGTTAGTCCCCAGGTGGAGGTGTCCATGGACTCTGTTCAAGGCCACACACACACACACACACACACACACATTACATACACTGATTTCCTGAGGTATCTAGCAATCTGTCTTCAAAAAAAAAAAAAACCCTGTAGCTTGTCATTTTTTAAAGCCGGCGCATGGTTTATGGCTCACAGCAGGGACTACGTCAAAGCCGTGGTTTGCGGCGGAGAGTATAAAAGCGGAGGGAGGAGAAGCAACTCAACACCTACTACATCCTCAAAGAGAGGGAGGCAAAAAAAAAAACAGAGAGAAAAAAAGGGATCTGCTGCTTTTCCTGTTCTCCCTCTCTCTCTCTCTCTCTCTCTCTCTCTCTCTTACACACCTTCGCTCTGCTGCGGCTGCTGCGGCTGCTATGATGCTCAGCATCGCCCTGATCTGGGCAGGTGTGGTGGGGCTCTGCTGCTGCCTGTGGCTCATTCTGGGGATACGGAACAGGTAAAGTACCAACTCTCTCTCTCACACACTTTTGCTAGACAGTGTCTACGTGAGAGGTTGAACCCTTTCGGGACATAATCTAAAAATATTTGTTTTCACGCGGGATTCTAATCTGTTCCAAATAGAAGATCATTTGATTTCAATAGTGGAAATGGTGCTTAATGAAGTCCGCTGACTTGACAGTACATAAATTGATAAATCTACATATGACTAAACATTGATCTGTGTAGTTCCAGCACTTCTACCACTTTCAATCCTTCATATATAGATTTTTTAAAAATATTTAAACATTAACACACCACAGTTTTTATCAAATCAAGGCGGACTATCTGATGTAAAAATGATAACGTCGGGGCTGAATTATGAAACTGGCTCAAAGTTAGCTCGATTTTAGCCTCTGAAATATAGCTTCCACATTTCAAAGGCGAGCTATCTAAATTTAGCGCAAATTTAAATCCTGAAAAATCAGGGTGTACTGATGATCTGACGCATGACTGTTTTTCAAAATGATAAAAGTTTGGATAAGATACTGACTCTATTAGGTTTGACAGCTTTTAAGCCACAGAAAGCTGAAATTAAAAACGTCTTGCATCGTAAATGAAGTGCTTATCTGTGTTACTCAACACTAGATTTATCGCCACATCTTAAGAATTAAGATCAGTCATGCTAACTGACTGGATGAATTGTTCACAGTAAGTAGGTGGAACATTCAGTACCAAAAGCAAGACGGAACTCGTTCACGTTGCATGTTTGGGCTTTAATTTCCTCACCACGAGGCACGAGCTGATGGCGGGTTTTATCTTTGGCGGCGGTTTTCAGACATCCGGGAGAGCCTCCGATAGAAAACGGCTGGATCCCGTATCTGGGATGCGCCCTTCAGTTCGGGGCCAATCCCTTAGAGTTCCTGCGCAGCAGACAGAAGAAGCACGGCCACATTTTCACCTGCAAAATCGCCGGCCGTTACGTCCACTTCCTCTGCGATCCCTTCTCTTATCACTCCGTCATCCGCCAAGGCCGGCACCTCGACTGGAAGAAGTTCCACTTCTCGGCCTCTGCTAAGGTAAAGCCGCGAAATCTTCCCATTCTCTGAACGGACCGGGTGAACTGGTTCTAAGAATCAGGGTGTTTCGCCAAATTGGATTGGAACCAGTTTAGCCTTCGTGCCAAATCTGATCCTAGTGGAAATCTGATCCTTGTTCGGCCAAACCCAGAGATGGTCTACTCAGATTTGGCTGCCTTGCTAGTCTCGGAAACTGCGTGTTATAACAGCGAAAAGAAAAAATGTGTGCAGCTGTGAGGGTGTGTATGTTTCAGGTGGGGGATGCTGCTTCCTTGACAACATGCACACCTGTCTGGTAACAGCAGAGTGCAGCCAAAAATGCACAATGACTTAACCATCCACAGGCTCTATTTCACAATGGCGGGTGGGGCTACCTTTATGCCAAAAACTTAAAATAATAACAAATATTTAACTTGCACCAAATGCCCTCCCAACCAACAAGCTTCTAAGAAGAAATTTGTTCTTCAGACTCACATAAGTTGACTTTCTTAAGAACAAATTTACAATCCAATGCAGTCCAAAAAGCATGCGATGTAGGTTAAACGGTGACTCTAAATTGGCCCCAAAGGTGTGAATATGTGTGTGTGTGCCCTGCCCAGGGGTTGGCGCCTGGCCAGATTTGTTCTCCGCCTCGCGCCCGTAGTTCGCGGGACAGGCGCCGGTCCTCCCCGCGACTCCGGTTGGGATTAAACGATTTGGATAATGAAATAATGAATACAGACCATTTAGAAACTCGTGTCTGCCCCCCCCCTTTAGGCTTTTGGCCATGAAAGCATGGACCCGAGCCACGGCTACACCACCGAGAACCTGCACCAGACCTTCCTGAAGACGCTGCAGGGCGAGGCGCTGCCGTCCCTTATCGAGACCATGATGGAAAATCTGCAGAGCGTCATGCTGCAGTCCAACATGCTGAAGAGTGGCGGCTCAGACTGGGAGGTGGACGGCATCTTCGCCTTCTGCTACAAGGTCATGTTCGAGTCCGGCTACCTCACGCTCTTCGGCAAGGAGCTGGACGGGGACGAGAGTGTGGCCCGACAGCAGGCCCAGAAGGCGCTGGTCCTGAGCGCTCTTGAGAACTTCAAGGAGTTCGACAAGATCTTCCCGGCGCTGGTGGCCGGCCTCCCCATCCACGTGTTCAAGAGCGGCCACAGCGCCCGCGAGAACCTGGCCAAAACCATGCTGCACGAGAACCTCAGCAAACGCATCAAGATGTCCGACCTCATCTCCCTGCGGATGCAACTCAACGACTCGCTGTCCACCTTCAACGAACTCAGCAAGGCCCGCACCCATGTGGCCATCCTGTGGGCGTCCCAGGCCAACACCTTACCTGCCACCTTCTGGAGCCTCTTCTACCTGATCAGGTAAAAACAAGAGCCCCCGCCCCCGTCCGTGAGGTGCTCAGCACAGTAGCCACTCCCTGAAGCTATCGTCCAACACAGCAGACACTGCTGCTGATAGTGTTCAAGGTTAATTAAAATGGGCGGGAGATAAAACTAGCGCCTTATTGCTTTTGGCAAAGACCTTAACTGTAGCTGTAGATTCAGGTGAAGGTCTCAACTTCTGCACACTGTAGATCCTAGAATCCATGTGCTACAACACACAAATGATCTTTTTCAAGCTATATTCGTTTTTGTTTCCAGATGTCCAGCAGCAATGAACGCGGCAAGTGAGGAAGTGAGGAGGGCGCTTGAGAGTTCCAACCAGAAAGTCAATCCCAAAGATCCACGCCTCGTCCTGACCAGGGAGCAGCTGGACAACATGCCAGTGCTCGGTACGAAATGTGGCTGTTTACAACACTTACACTAGGAAGCTTCTGGTTTTATTGTATTCCCGACAGTGTGTAACCTGCTTTATGATCCGACAACCGAATAGACAGCATCATCAAAGAGGCCATGAGGCTGTCAAGCGCCTCCATGAACGTCAGGGTGGCCAAAGAGGACTTCCTCCTACATCTGGACAGCAAGGAGTCCTACCGGATTCGCAAAGACGACGTCATCGCCCTCTACCCCCAGATACTCCATTTTGATCCGAAAATCTACGAGGAGCCTTTGGTGAGTTGACTTGTTTACGACTTTCCTCTTTCAGGGATTACTGAGGCTACGCTTGGGCGATCTTTGACAAGCTTTAGAGTCTTGCTTAGGGTCCCAACGGTGGTTCCTGGGATTTGAACCCAACACAGGCTCTCAATCACCACCCCGTTTTGGTCCTTCTCTTCCGGTTAGGCACAGTTTGTGACCAACTCTTTTCCCTCTTTGTTACGCAGACATACAAGTACGACAGATTCCTGGACGAGCACGGGCAGGAGAAGACCAGTTTCTACAGAGGAGGCCGGAAGCTACGCTACTTCTACATGCCGTTTGGCTCCGGAGTCACCAAGTGCCCCGGCCGATTTTTCGCCGTTCACGAGATCAAGCAGTTCCTCTCGCTCTTGCTCTCCTACTTTGAGATGCAGCTCTTGGACTCGGACGTGAAAGTTCCTCCTCTCGACCAGTCGCGCGCCGGACTCGGCATCCTGCAGCCCACTTACGACGTTGACTTCAGATACAGACTCAAAACTCAATGAGACTTTTGGTGTATTTATTGACTTTTTGAATTGTAGATATTGTATATTTTTGTTACTTAACTTGGCAAACCAAAGATTGCAGTCGTCAAATAATTTCAATCCACGTTTTAGTAATGTGATATTCAAGCCAATGACCTCGTCTGACCTATGATTTGAGGAAGTTCTGTGATGCTTCAAATCCTGAAGGTTTTTGTGATTTTTGGGGGGCCAGTGCTAGAAATTCTTAATTACATACATGCGTTTACTTTATTTCCTCATGAATCACTTAAAACATGGTAAATGCTGTAATTTCCCGGCTGGTTGGAGGCTCTTCTTACTAAAACAAACACCACAGCAATTCTTACTCATTTATCAGTAATATTTACTGCTTATGAAACAATGCTTTCAACACAATTCAATCCTTGAGTAACGGCATTACGTAATATTGATATGTTGGCTAACTGGTGCGCCTTGAGGAAATCACGTCTGAATTTTTTTGTGTTTTTGTGAATTTTTGTTCCTCATTTCTTTAATCTGTGAACGATGTCACCCTTTTGTTTGTGATTTGCTAAAAGTCACTGTAATAAAATTGGACATTGTGCTGTTCTGTGCATCACAGCCATGTAAATATGACATAAACGAACGCTAATTAAACTTTATTCACTTCTGTCACGGCCTCTCTTTTTTACAGCGTTATTAATCAACCTGGTGGTTCCTCACAGCGAGGAATTCCCGGGTTTCCTCCCGCAGTCCGAAAGCGCGCAGTGTCTAACTGACGAGTCTAAAATTGGCCCCCGTAAGGTGTGAATGAGAGTGTGTGTTGGTGCATGCCCAGAGTTGGTCCCCCGCCTTGCGCCCGTAGTTCCCAGGATACTCTCCTCCCCGTCGCGACCCCGGCTGGGATTAAGCGGCTCGGATAATGAAAGAATAATTAAAAACCTGACGGAACAGAAACTGAGCCATTCCTATATAACTAATAAATTAGTAAACAGAATATAAACCAGGTTCTAGTTTCTATTTTGAGCCAAACAAGACATCAAATGAGCTATACGACTTTGGAAGATGATCTCTGACACATCATAACCCTTAGATCTGACGTCAGGGGGCAGAACATTCCAACGTGTGTGTTGTCTGCTTTAACCTTTCTCCAGTTATACAACGAATCTGCCAACGCAAACACGAACACAAACAGGTGGTGAACCCAACAAGGCTGGCTGCTGAAATATGTCCAACTCAAAAGCAACGATACACCCAAAATATGCGGCTCAACACCGAAGTCATGTGCAGCACGTGTTTAAGGAGGAGCAGCATTTTCGCGTTGGGTAATCATCAGACAGAGGAGTTTATGGGCCACAAATATGCCGTAACAATCAATATTTGACCGTTTCTTGGAACGTTTTTGCGTGTTTTTGTGTGGATCGCTTGCACTTTATCAGCCAGCCTGCTGATTGGGTCTGTAAAAGCCGTGGTTTAGGGGTTAATCATCGCAGGGGTCTGTAAAAAGCTGGATCAATGTCCGGCGGCCAGTAACTAGTTAATCCTTTGCTCTTCTTGTTTGGTGAACTCGGCGACATTACAGTGCGTCAACAGTGTTTCCAGGGAATCTGGGCCATTTTGTCTGAATCCAGCCGGCCTGACACGGTTGTCTTCACCCTGGTCGATTTGTGAGTCGCCATGTGTGATTCAAGTTCAAGCGGAACCGCTGGTGATGCCAAGCCAGAATATCACACCTTATTCTAATGTGGGTAAGGAAATTCCACATCCAAATGCAGAAAACTCCAATGAGTTTCATACTGTGTTTTGTGCTGGGGGTCGTCCGATATGTTTTCTTCGGGGCTGATACTGATAACGATTCTTAACCAATGTTGATATGTTTGCAGCCGAAATTAAAATCAGTGTCAACTCCAAAACTTTAGACTATTTAATTTTAACCACAGGCAATCCTATTCGAAGATATGCCACATGAGTACACTACATCATCTCATTATAGCGATCTCTGATAAGTGAATTTTTGGAGTATTCCTGGGAAAGTGGGGGTGTGTCATCATATAATAACTACCAAGACTGATATATTGTGTTTTTGCAGCTTTAGCGTAGAGATATAGCAAGTTGACCAATAGAGATGTAGATTCCAAAATCGAATTCCTCTACAGCAGACAGTGGTGACTGTAATCAGAGAGAGACGGCTGCATCAGCTGATTTTTTACATGTACTTAATCAGCATATTGATTGCAAAATTGATAGATACCAATAAAAATGCTAAACATCATCCAGGCTGATATTCGGTCCATCCCTAATTTGTACTTTGTCCTCTGTATGTGCAACAGTAAAAGCACGTCCTTACTCATTGTGTCACTATGCATCCACAAATCAGCTTGTTTGCGTTCACGCTAACATCACATCTGGCAACAGAAAAATACCTGTGAGCTCAACTCACGTTCAGGCTGGCGCACCAACGACAACTAAAGAGATTGCAATTTAGTTAATATTATAAAAATACTATATTATTAATATTACATAATA
>JAVGVS010001847.1:0-14712 GCA_032718565.1 Distichodus sexfasciatus
TTTTGAAAATTTGCGACAAGCGACTGGTTTTGCCGTGCAGAGTCCCAAATACGTATCGAGTAAAACGCTGGACTGTGAGTAGAACGCTGGTTGTTGTTATTGATCAGCTAAAATAGGAGTTTTGTCTGTAATAACTGTAGTACTACTGTAGTTTGATCTCTACAATTTTCCCCCAATTTCTTCCCCCAGATGAGCCGCCTCTCCCGGGCTCCCAGGGTGCAATGCAGCTGACCTTCCGTAAACTGGGCTTTGACTACTACCCTTTCCATAAACCGGGTGAGTTTGTGGTCTAAGCGTGAGGCGATGAACCGCTTTTACGATTTACCCCGATTTAAAACGGTTAATTCATCGTCAAAGCTTCTCTACGGCGTGAGTATGACGACGTTCCTTTAAAAACGCGTATTACGCCCGTAGCCGGCGCTTTAGCCCGAGCGGCGGAAGGAAAGTAACGTTACACCAGCAGCGCACACTTGATGCTACTACACGCAGCTGCAGTTGTTTATGGCTGCGCGGCTTCTTACGTGACTGAGACAAATAAGGGACCAGCGACGACCGTCCACCGATTTTCTCCGAAACACTGCCTCAGGTCGGCAGTGTTGCAGTTTATCGGTTATTCCAAAATGTCATTAAGGATGAGGGTTTTCCTCATCTGCGGTTTTTTTTTAATGCTGGCAGCGACTAGTTTTAATACAAATCCTATGAGCTTCAGCGGAAAAAGCGAGACTTTTCCGTTGCGCTCGGCACTGTTTTTTCTCTCTTGTTAGCCAATCATAATCGAGGAAGGGGGCGGGACATACGCAGTCAGGAACCCGCCAACAGTTAAGATGATCTGATTTATGGCGGCTTAACTACCGAGCTCAAAAGAACACGTTAGAATGTTTACGTGATAAAGGAACGGACGCGGAAGTGGCCGATAACAAGCGCTGAGAGAAGCGCTCTGGACTGTTGGTGGACTCAGGGACGCAGATTTTTGTTTATGTTAATTTTCACATCAACATGAGAAGATGAAAATATTTTTTTCCAACAACAGAATGTATTTTATTTCTGTTTTACATGATAATTACCGAACATAAGGAACTGTGCATTATACCTGTGATTCTTATTTATTGGTACAGTGGTGCCTTGACTTACGAGTTTTATTCGTGCCGTGACGGAGCTCGTAACTCAAATTACTCATATGTCAAATCAATTTTCCCCATTGAAATGAACTGAATTCCATTCATCCGTTCCGGACCCCCGAAAAAACACCGTATTTTTTTTGTTACATGTTTTTAAATAAGAAAAATGTGCTTATAAATAACGATTATTGTATAAAAACACAATACAATAGAAGGTACTGCACTAAACTGGTTTTATTAAGTATAACGTACAGCATTTGCCTTGAAGATGCTGACGAAGGTGGAGGAGAAAGGCTGAACTGAATAACTCAATCTTATTGGCTGATTTTTGCCCGTTTCGCCACGCTTTCCTCCCTTTCGTCTGCAGGGGTTTTCGATAAAGACCTGTCCGATGTGGTCTGTTTCATCCTCCCTTTCAGCATGTTTCTGAACTGAGTTGGGCAAAGTGTCATGAAATAGCGCCGTCGCACGCCCAGCTGGCTCGTAACCCGAAATGTAGCTCTCAACTCAAAGCAAAAAAACGGCCGAGAGACGACTCGTATCTCGAAAAAACCCGTTCGTTGGGACACTCGTAAGTCAAGGTACCACTGTATTTTAATCAAATGAATTCATGCATGTGATAATAATCATGAGACCGTGATTATTTCACAGGCAAATAATCGTACCGTCAAAATTTGTAGTCGTCTCGCCCCCTTTTGTGGTCTCGCTCTCTCTTTCCTAATAGCTTTTCTTAACAGGTCAGCGTTGTGCTCGGTCATTCCTTCCAGCGCTGTGAGCCTGGCAGCTCCCATGTGACGCAATGTCCACTCAGGACTTACGTAATGACAGCCCGGATGTGGGTGAGAAGTCTCGCCTCCTGATAAGAGAGACTTCTTACTAGGGGTGTAGATCGCGAAACGATGTTTTATCGATTCTTTGGGCAGCAGTTTGTTGTCTGCTGATGTCACAAACTCTGCTGCGAGACGATAGGGATTCATTCAGTTCAGGAGCCAGTTCAAGTCCAAAACAGCGACTAAAATATTGTTAGACTCCCTCATTTTTTATTCCTGACCTCAACCACACATTTACATGAAAACATGCCTGTCTTTTAGTAAAAAATTAGGGAGCCGATGTTTTTCATGTACCCATACCGACGCCGATGCCGATGCCGACACCGATGAAAGAGTGGATGAAGATATTGCGCCCGCCAAAGTTCCAGAATTTTACCACAAAAATAGCACCATAGTTCTGACATTTCTAACACAGCACAGGAGCGGAGTGGAGCGCGGAAGCAGAGTGGGCCGCCAAAGCGGAGTGGAGCGCGGGAGCGTAGTGAGCCGTGGAGAGCGGAGCGCGAAAGCGGAGCGCGAAAGCGGAGTGGAGTGTGGGCGGAGCATTCCCAGAGTAGTGTACAACTTTTGAAATAAAAGTTCAAAAGTCCCCCCCCCCATGTAGTGTACCAAGTCAAATAAGGCGCGTGTGACACTCCACTTTCTAACACAGCGCGGACGCAGAGTGAAGCGCGGGAGCGGAGTGGGCTGTGAAAGCGAAGTGGAGCGCAGAAGCGGAGTGGGCCACGAAAGCGGAGTGGAGCGCGGGAGCAGAGTGGGCCGCCAAAGCGGAGTGGAGCACGGAAGTAGAGTGGAGCACGGAAGCGGAGTGGAGCACGAAAGCGGAGTGGAGCGCAAAAGCGGAGTGGAGCGCGAAAGCGGAGTGGAGCGTGGGCGGAGCATTTCCAGAGTAGTGCAGAACATTTTAAGAAAAAGTCACTTCCCACCCTACATAGTGTACCAAGTCAAATAAGGCGCATGTGACACTCCATGTGCAGTACCTAGTGCGTAGAGACAGCCTTTAAGCTACAACCCTGGCTCCTTCCTGAGATGCATACTACCACATTACCTTCCATACTATTAAGTGCAGTAGCACGCGGTATCGGGACTCAGCCCATGTGCGAGCTCACATTCGCTAAGTGAAGAAAGCACGTCATTTAAAGTGAAAGTGAGTGATTCCTTGTGAACACAGCCCACAGCGTACCACGACCACAACCAAATGTGACCTCTGCGTTTGACCCATCCGTGAAGGAGCAGTGGACAGCCAAAAAGGGCCTTGATTATGAGTACCTCAGCGGTACCTTTATCGGTCTGAGATTCGAACCGGCGACCCTCCGTTCACGGGGCGAGCGCCCCGACTGTTATGCTGTCAAGTTTTTAAAACGTGCAGGCAGCGTTGAGACGAGACGTTTACGAGACGAGATGTTGCTCATGAACGCTCCACTGCAGGCCCAGAATTTTGGTGCAGACATAGATTTGAAGACTGAGGGTGCGGGCCGAATAAAAGCCCACCTCGGACTTTGGACGCGTCTGGCACAAGCGCTACCTTTCTGACGTACAGTAAATGCGTCATAAGTTATCAGGAAAATCTTAACGTCGGTCAGATGCTGATCGTTGTCCGATTCCGATAGTATCGTGCAGTAAAAATTGACCTGTTCAATATAAAGTGATGTTACAATATGTGATTGCAAAATCTGTGAGTGATATGAGTGACTTTTCCTGTGTGTGTGTGTGTGTGTGTGTGCGTGTGTGTGTGTGTGTGTGTAGGCGATGGTTGCAGGCACTGGGAGAGGCACTGTGGGGCAATGGACTCTCGGACCCAGTGGGCAAACAAACTGCTGCAGGACTTTCAGAAAAGAATGGAGAGCTCTGGCTTTCCGGAACCTCCGCATGACCAAGCGGCTGCAACCGGACCCTCACCAGTTAAGAAAGCACAAGGTACCAAAGACGCCGGCTCCTAAACGTTAACGATTGAACGTAGCATTACGTAGCACTTTTCTGAACGTCTGATGCACTTTAAGTGCATTGTGAACACACCTCACCTCACCACAGCACAGTACACAGAGCACTCCGACCAAATGTCACCTGCGTTTGACCCTTCCGTGAAAGGGGGCGTGGCCAGCTGACATGGACAGTGACGGGTACCTTGCTCATGAGTACCTCAGTGGTACCTCTTACCAGTCCAAGACATGAAGCAGTGACCAATCGTGGGGCCAACTCTCAAACCGTTTGACCCTTCCGTGAAAGGGGGCGTGGCCAGCTGACATGGACGGTGACGGGTACCTTGCTCATGAGTACCTCAGTGGTACCTCTTACCAGTCCAAGACATGAAGCAGTGACCAATCGTGGGGCCAACTCTCAAACCGTTACACCCCACCATCCCCTGCTTTACAGAGACTTGCTGCAGCTCCCGCGGGCGGGGTCATGCTCTGATAGCCAGTCCGCTGACCACACTTTTGCTAAATTCACCAATTAGAGAGTGGGATGGTTAGAAAGGGTCGCGGGGGGACGCTTTTAGCAGGACATCAGGGTTCCACCCCGACTCCCAGAAAGACAGGACCTTAGTTTTGCGCGCAACATTATCACAGCCGCCCACTCGATTCTTAACTTTGTGCTCTCGAGTTTCACATTTGCACTTGCGACTTGGAAATTTACGCCCGCGGAGTTTTTGCGGCAAGCCGTTTTGCGCGCTCTAGTTTTGGCGGGAGAGCGAGCAGAGAAGCGAAACACGAAAGCGGTACAAGACGCGCATGCGCTAGGAGAGTTTTCTGGATGGGCGGGGGAGCGAGCTGTCTGCTTTGACATCGCGGCTGTCACGCGTTCTCGGCGTTCGTCAGAAACGACCGCGGCACGTGCCCAAGTTGCAGGACCGGCAAACATCGGGGTGGCGGCGTGTTCAAGTTTTGGTACGTGGCGTCAGCATGGCTTCGGTTTCGCCATCTTTTTCGCGCCTTCGTAACGTCCCAATGCAAATCATTTTTATCGTCAACGTCTTTTTTCCCCCCTCATTTCGCAGCAAAACCGGACGACGTTTTCCCGCACTGCCGCTTTCCACCTCGTCCTCTTCTTCTGTCACTTTACGACGAACTGGACGCTTTTATATAGCGTACACTGCCCCCTGTTGGAATCCTCAAGATTAACAAAAAGTACGCACGTAGTATAGTCAGTACTACGCGTCACATAGCAGCAGCGTCACATAGCGTTAAGTAGACGCTATGGAATTATGTAGTAAATAAAAGTATGTGACTCCAACCAGTCGCTGGTCGCAAATGTTCAAAATTGAGTTACTGTGTTTTCATGAAAGGGCAGAAATCAAACTTGATGTTGAGCGTCAGCGTAAATTGTAGTGTGAGAATATTTGTTGTCATGTAAAGCTGTAAACCAGGGAAACACTGCGTATCCATTACATTTCGTAACGACATCTGATGCAGTGTGATTGTGTCGTTGATCTGCCGCAGTCACACGGGGAAAAAGTGACTCAAAACAGCAACCTGGAAACACAGTCACACGTGCGTTCAATCGGGAATCGTTTGTGAATCGATTCTGAATCGTTGATGAATCGAATGGTGAGATTTTCCGAATCGTGCAACCCCTAGTTTTTAATGTTTGTTAACTTCTTTTTCTAATATATATTTTAGGAGAAGGGGAATCCATTCCAAAATCCACTCCTGACGGGGCTTCAGCTGCACACTTAAAGAAACTCCGCTCCAGCTGCATGGTGGTCCGCGTGGACGATCTGGACGTCCATCAGGTCTCCCTCCATCACACACAACTATCACATGACAGGAATGACAGCTGTGAGATGGGGGAACTGAAACCCTGCAAGGTGTCATTGCAGTGGTTATATAGAAAGGCGAAGAATGTCATTGTTCCACTTGCGTCAGTCTCATACGTCCCACGGGGGTTTGACCGTGATGGTCCCCTTCTAAAGGGGAGTCCCTGCTCTCACATCACATGGCGGAGTGACTCATACAGAAAGTTTCTGCTGAGTAAAGTCATGCCATTCAAAAGGAACAGCAATGAAGACATATCTGCTGCCCTCGTCTTGTTTATTTACCCATGAGGCATTGCTGTTTATCTGGCACTTTTTGATGTGATTGTTTTTGACCGACGTGAAGGACCAGTTTGGCTGATCTGTAACCTCCCTCTTGCCTCAGGTGTCCACAGGGGGGCGTAACAGCAAGCGAACCCAGTCACTGCTCTCCTGTAACCGCAAGACCCTGCGTCTGGGAGACAACACGCCAGCCGTCCACCTGCAGTTCACGGAGTACTACTTCCCCCACAGCCCTGGAGTGCCCGGTACACTGACCTCTGAACACTTCATCCAGAACGCTTCTCTCACATGCTGAAATGAATCAGATAATCCAGCGTTTCCCAAGCCCGGTCCTCGCGGGACACCGCTCTGCACAGACTCGAGTTTCCCGACCCACAGCACAGCTGATGCCACCGATTAGCTAATTAGCAACGTAGGATAGGAATCGGCGCGCGGCGGTGCAGGAAATACCGAGTCTGCGCAGAGCGGTGTTCCGCGAGGACCGGGATCGGGGAACGCTGACGTAATTGATGCATCGCAATTAGCAGTGGGCGTTGATAAGATTCCAAAACCAGTCGCTTGTCGCAACGGAGGTTTCCGACCGTTTATGTTGTGTGGGGTAACATTTTGGATTTTTGGTTTTTAGTGTTTTGAAACAGTGGAAGGTCTATACTGTACTGTTGTGACTAAGTTTCGCTGAAAAACTTACCCTTTTCATCCTAAAAACGTGACTTTCTTGAGGTGAGGAATTCAGTTCCAGCAGAATGTTAAAAGTTTCTGTTTTGACCGCTCTACTTCAATATTTACGGTAAATCCACTGGTTGACTAGCGTGAAGATATTTCTCCGGAATCCATCTTTGTCTCCCGAGGCTACCGTAGATACAAACGTAGCCGCGACCGCACCAAGCCTCTGTGAGTGCTACGGCGATGGTCAACTTCAAAGGCCGATTTCTCTGTAACTCAATAACTCATTTTAGAAAATTTGCGACAAGCGACTGGTTTTGCCGTGCAGAGTCACATATACGCATAGCGTGCGTTTACATCGCGGAATATATCATCGCGGCGTCACGATTCCTCGCTGGTTGAAGGTCAAGTCGCGGAGAGTGTGACGTCATGTAGGGCGACGCAACACTTGTGGGGTGGGGTGGGGTGGGGGGGACAACCGGAAAACGCGGTGCAGGAAAATGAGAGAATCGTTAAGAAGACTCGATAACATTCTGATGGAACTGATCAAATTGGAACGGAACCGGTTTTCCATTCCCACCCCTAATCGCGATGCAGACGTGTACGTTTCTGGATCCGTGCCGTGACAGACCGTAATTGATTATATCGAGAGTTTTCAGCCCCCTGGTGGTCCACGGCGGTAATGCAGGTGGTCCGTGACATGCGATCCAGTTTTACTACTGAAGTCACTCTCCTTTTATTTATTTGTCAAAGCAATGGCACATGATTTGGGCGTCTTTATGAATAATGCATTTATTGCAAATATCTACAAATACTCACCCCACCCACCTTAGTCTGAGCGGTGGTCTCTGGGACGGAAGCGGTTGAAATCCCCTGGATTATATCATAATGACGTTGCTTGGTGATTTTCTGGCCCAATCTGTGATCCATGCTCAAACTGCGTGCAGCGTGAAGTAATGTAGAAAAATTGCTGGGATGCATTGTAGTACGCGGTCGACCTGATAACCGTAATGGAACCGCGAGACCTCACCACATTGTGAACGCACCACAGCACAGCACACAGTGCACCACAACGAGATGTGACCTCTGCATTTGACCCATCCGCGAAGGAGCAGTGGGCAGCTGATGTGGGCAGCATCCGGGAAGCAGTACTTGGCGATGGTACCTTGCTCATGAGTACCTCAGTGGTACCTTTACCGGCCCGGGATTTCGAATCCGCAGCCTTCCGATCACGGGGCGAACTCCCTAACCGTTACGCCACCAGCTTTGTGTTAGAGCTCAAGGGAGAAGTGAAATAGCAGTTAAACACCACAAAAAGACTGTGAGAAATATCAGATGTCCAATCTCTGTATCGCTTCCTCTTTCTCACTGTTTGACTTGTTTTACTCTCTCTCTCTATTTTTCACATTTCCATGTCTCTCCATTAGAGATGTAACCGATCCGATATGTGGATCAGTATCGGTCCGATAACGGCTCAAACGACTGGATCGGGTATCGGCGGCATTGGGCCGTTCTATGGAGCCGATCTGTAAATGCGTGCACGCTCACTTCGTTCTGCATGGGAAGTGGCACTGCGGTAAAGTAGAGTTGAAACGATTGTCCCAATAACTCCGATAATTCTACTACAAAAAATGCTCGAGGCAATTTTTCTAGAATGGAAGCTTGGTTTACTTCATTTCACTCGCTAGATCACGCTCCGCTCGTATTTCACACGGACGCGTAATAGTGACACACAACGTTTTCAGTGGCGCCATCAAGACGAGACCTGATCCCTCGGCATGTGAAAGTATTTGTGAGATGTTCCGTGCACTAAAACAAGTAAATGCATAAAAACGCATAAATGACACTTTTCGCGATGTAAACACGTGCGCTGTGTTAACAACCATGCGCATGAGCGCCGTCACTCGCTAAAACGCTCCAGTTCGCTCAAAACGTCCCCTTTATTACAGACACAAACCATATTTTAGCTGATAAACAACCAACGTTCTACTCACAATTCTGCCGTTTATTTACATTTTCCATCGTTTATTCTGGAACGCGCGCCCAGTGCCATTGTGCCGTTCGCGCGCGGAGGATTGTGGGAAATGTAGTTCTTCTGCAAAAGTTCATTTTATAGGGCCAAATTGGTTCAAAATGACAAACTTCAGTATTTCATTTTCACCGATGAAATTTTTTCCAATTTATAATGTTATAGTGCAAAAATTAATAAGAAAGAAGAAATATTTTATATGTCTAAACGAACAATTTTTGAGAACAAATAATTTAGTATATATGTGTGTGTAATTACATTGTTTTAGTAGGAAAACAGTATTTAAATCAAGCATTTCTTTAAGCATAACAATAATCTCAGTCATGTATTCAGACATTTTAAAGCATTATTTGATGTTTAAATGAAGACTGTGACTGTATCGGATTTGTATCGGTGTCGGCAGATATCCAAATTTACAATATCGGTATCGGACATAAAAAAGTGGTATCGTGACATCTCTAGTCTATCGCTTCCTCTTTCCCTCTGTCTCGTGCTAACATGTCTCCCCCAATATCTTTTCACGCCGTTGCGTCTCTTGCCCTCGTTGCTGTGCACACTTATCTCTCTTTCGTTCTCAATCACATGCTGCCGTCCCTTGTCTCTCGCTCTTTCCCCCTCTCGAACTCTCGCTCTCTCTGTTCCTAGCGCTCTCCGTCTCTCTCCCTCTTTCTCTCCCTCTGTGTCTACCCGTGTCTCCATCTCTCTTTTTCTCAGTCTCTTTTCTCTCGTTCATTGCAGTGTCTCTTTGTCCCTCCTCAGTGCCCTGCTCCAACCTCTACGGCCAGCTGAACGGAGTGCAGTTGTGCGTGGACGCTCCCAGCCTGCTCTGGGTCACCCTGTTTACTCGCGGTCTGCACAGGACGCTGGACCAGGTCAAAGCTTTCTACCACCTGCAGGACAGCAGCAAGAGCGACGAGCACGTGGACCTGCGATTGGACACCACACACCTGAAGGTTGGGTTGCTCTTTGGCCGTATCCTGAAGCCTGCATTTAACGATGCTTCGTTACATTGTTAGATCGTCTTTGTCGTTTGGCTCTCTCGCAAACTGACCTCAAGCTTTTTCTTCATAGCTGATCATCCCATTAGAGTCCTCCATCCTGGACCACCCGGATCGCCCTCAGTCCCTAAGCGTCACCCTCCCTCAGGCCGTGCTGAGCAACACGCGTCACACGCCTCACAGCTCTGCTGCCAGCCTCCGCGACACTTGCGCCAGTTTCTCCGCCCGCCCCTTCTTCCAGCCGTCGCCGCACCCGCCCTTTCCTCGTGACCGGACTTCCTTCCACCCTCTTCCTCAAGCCTTCCTCCGCTGCGCTGAGCAGAACGAGCCCTCTCCCTCTTCCCCAGGAGGGCGGCCGTCCCGCGCTCAGGACGTCTGGTGTCTGAGCCTGTCTCGGGTGACGTTGGGATTCGAGGGAGCCCGGCGCGGGCCGCGGGGCAAGGCCATGCCGTTCGTCGAGCCGTTTGCCATGTGCGTGTGGATGTGCCACCCCGGCGCTTTAAATCAAGACCCTGGAAGCGACCCTACTACAATGGTGCTCCCGCCGGAGACAAATCATGTGTCAACAGCACAAGGCGAGGGGAGTCGGACCATGTCGGAACTTCCTGCCGCCTCCGTCCACGTCCTGGCGCAGTCCGTCACCCCACTCAGGGTCCAGCTCAACCACTACCAGTATGTGGCGCTGCTGAGGTTGAGGGATTTCCTCGCCCGACTGGCCACAGACCTGAGCCGGGACTCGCACAAAAAGGAAGGCGAGCGAACGCATCCTCCTGCGGTGTGCCTCTCTCTCCTGCTGGAGGCGCTAGAGCTCGGCCTCCTCCTGCCGCCCGCCACCACCGAGCCCGGCACGGACGCCGACTCCCCGGAGGAGACGGACACTCAGAGTTTGACGGACTCCGAGGTCTCGCCGTCACATCGTACCAGAAAACCCAACGCGCTGCAGGACGGCGAAGGAGTGCTGACCCAGGATCGGGAGGAGGAGGAGGACGGGGAAGGCGAGGGGTCCGTAGAGGAGGCGTGCGAGGCGGTGGAAGAGGGACCGGACGGCAGACAGGCGGGACTGGACGACGAGTCGCAGGTTAACACCTCCGGCGCGTCACCTCCCCTCTCTCCAGGGAACCATGCCACCCTGGCCAGAGACACTTCCGCTTTTAGTTTGGAAGGGGAGCTGTCTAACGCGCTGAGCGTTACCAAGGACGTCACTAAAGATGCACTCAGTGCCTCACTGGACCTCACCAAGGGGGCACTGTCCATTACAAAGGACGCCTTCAGCATTCTGAGTCGGGGCTCGGCCATGACGAAGCTGTTCAACACTCAAGCCAAGTAAGTAACGGTCGTAAAGGGTTGTGAAGGGTTAGCGCCGCCGCATCACGGCGAGAAGGTCCCGGGTTCGATCCTTGGGTTTCTGTGGGGGGGGGGTTGCACGTCCTCCCCGTGTTCGCGTGGGTTTCCTCCCACCGTCAAGTATTTCCTTAAGCATAACAATCTCAATCTCCTCCTCACAGAGCAAGACACAGCTCGTTCATTAAAAGCTGGTATGGGGTCGGTACTCGGGTGCCGATAGTTTTTCACGCGGACGCTAACGTTTTCAGTGGCACGGTCAACGCGAGACCTGAGTCCCTCTGCATATTCTGTGCACGAAAACAGAAGCCAATGCGTAAAAACACATAAATGACATTTTCGCGGTGTAAACAGGCGCCGTTCGGGAGCGCCAGTATTCACTAAAACGCTACAGTTCAGTCAAATCTTCCTCTTTATTACAGACTAAACTCATATTTTAGCTGAGAACTGACCACAACAACCTTGGCTGCGCAAACACGGAACTGGACGCAGCGTGTAGTCCGGACTAGGGCATTAACGGAAAAGCCGATATGTCGACGTCAGAGGCACAAGTCGGTGACCCCTGAGAGAACTCGACCAGTCGTGTTTTTTTTTCCTCTTTCTGTCCGCGCGCTTGTGTACACAATGCAGTCTCTGCCTCTGATTGGCTTATGCTGACATGCTCCCGCTTTCTGTTGTGCACTTAAATTTACCAGAAAATTCAAGATATTAGCCTATGTTTTTTGTTTTGTTTAATTGTCATGTTGACTGTTAATGTTGTAGAGAACGTTAATTAAAGTTGCTCATCGTTGGAAACCTGTGTTCCTCCGCTGCGTCTGTGTGATGACGTCATCGAACGACTTCGACTTTATCGACGGATGATCAGTTGATCTGAAAAATGTGAAGTCGTTAATGCCCTAGTCCGGACAGACTCATTGGAGGTTCGACCTTACGGTTCCGGGTACGGGAGTCCGTCGTGTTGTGTCGTGTCGTGTCGTGTGACCGGTCAGCTCGCATCCTAGCATCGGCCCGTATAGTATGCGCACATAAATCGGGAGCTTTGGATTTTTGTACATAAACCTAGAAAAATCTCCAATTTAATTGAATAAATTGTGTGGTGGTGTGTTCGTAGGGAACCGACTTCCCGTCCGGATGACCCTACCGTGGGCAGCCTGCGTCTACACACCCTCAAACCCTCTCCTTCCCAGAGTTCCTGCGACAGTGCCGTCCTGGAGAGCAGCATGGCCGATGACGGCCTCTCTGTGGACAGCGACACCAGCGAAAACTTTGTCATTCTGCCGGACTCTGGTACGTCCTGCAGGGAGAAACCTTCCTAAATGGGTGTCCAAATTCATAATATTCCTTGATGCGGTCACTAGGACGTGGGGAAGAACTGCTCTGGTCCAGCGTTCTGGCTAATAAACTGGCACTAAGAGAAATGACTGACTGTAACGAACGCCCAACCGTTACCGTAAATATGTAATGCTGACTGGCCCAGGAGAGGGGTCTGGGTGTGGGGGCTGTGTATTGGGATTGACTGAAGGCCAATACCGATTTTGTACGAATCAGGCAGGTAGATAACCAATATTTGGAGAAACGGGTGGACGTCGGCGCGGGTGGAGACGATCCGCTTGGGCAACTGGAGGAACTCCGGTCCGAGGAGGCACTGCGCGGTCCAGCGTATTTATACGTCCTTAGACTTGCTTCTATGTACTTTGACGGATGAACTACCGTTGTAATTTCTTTACGCTCAAATAATGCTAGGAGCTTTCAGCAGCAGTTGTTTGTAGATAAAACGAAAAAATATAACGTGCAAAAGGTAAAAATTTCAGATTGTCTCTCAGTTAATAGTCCCAAATTATAGAGAGGCAGCTGCATCATAGCCATAGCAGTTGGTAGCGTTCGCCCCGCGATCAGAAGGTCAACAGGTTGAATCCCAGGGCCATTAAAGTTACGTGAGCAAGGTACCGTCCCCAAGCACTGCTCCCCGGGCGGTGCCCATGTGAGCTGCCCACTGCTCCTTCACGGAGGGGTCAAATGCATTTTATTGCATCTTTTTGTCTCCATCATAGAGTCCGGTATAGAGTCCATGCGCCCCAACGGCAGCGCCACGCAGGTAGCGGGTCGAGGGAGTCCTGCTGCAGGTGCGGAGGGAGCTTCATCAGCCGAACTGAGCAGCTCTCTATCGCAGAGCACTGAAGACATCGCCCAAGACACGGTGAGACACAAACACACACACACGCTTATACGGTAGACCCCAGATACACAGTGTTAGGGTGTTTTCACACTTGGTCCGCGAAACTCTGATTGATTCGTCAGCATTTTTGGCGTATATGTGAACACGCCAAGCGAACTCAGACCCCTCTGAAGCGAACCAAACTGAGACGACATCGGGAGGTGGTCTCAGTCCGGTTCGCTTTAAGTCCGCGGCACGGTCCGTGTAACTCGCACCTTGTGAACACAAAGCGCTCCTGGTTCGCTTCCACAGTTTTTGTTTGAAGTGAAAACTACCCAGAATGCAAAGCAGTAAAGGTCTGAGAGCTCCATAAGAATGAAGTACTGAGCTGAAGTGGAGCAGAAAGAGAACCGAGTCCCCTTTCAAATGAACACACAGTGTGAACATAAAGAGAACTGAGTTCCCTTTCTGGTGGTCCACGTTTTGGACCACTTCTAGAGGACTGAGGTCGGTTCCTTTAAGGAGGACTATATGTGAAAAGACCCCTAAATGCTCTGTTTTGTCCTATGCAGGTGTCCGTGTTGCTGCTGTCTCTGACCGGCGTCAGCTCTCTGATGGAACTCAACGGGGAGGATGTTGTTGTGGCCACTGAGGCTCAGACTTTCACACCCAAACAGCTGGGGAACCAAAGAGTGACCGAGCTGCTGGCGGGACTCGCGCTGATGCAGGGTGAGAGCCGCTAATGTCGAGGGTTTGAGACGGTTGCGTACAGTGTCGCCGTTACCGTTTAGGTTACGTTGCTCGCATCGACGTGCGCTGCTGGAGCCGCACTTACACCAGGAGATGACATTTTTACTTGCCATTCTTCCGATACCTCCTGCTGCTATTTCAACACCCCAATCTTCACCCCGCCTCCCACAGGTGACCCCTCCTCCTGCTCCTCCTCCTCTGCCGTTGCCCCGCCGCCTCCGCCTCCGCGTGGCCCAGCGGTGGTGGCTGCGAGGATGGAGGCGGGACCGGCGGCCGAGAGCGCGGGCTTCCTGGAGGTGTGTGTGCGTGGCTGCAGGGCCGAGCTGCTGGCCTCCACTCTCAACACGCTGGGGCCGTTCCTGGAGGACGAGCTGAGAGCCGAGCCCCCGTCCCTCCGACTCAGCCTGCACAACACCAACATCACGCTGAAGGTGACGATGAGGAGAGGCGTAGTGCTGGCTCCGTGTTGAGCGTCAGTTTGAGAGTTATTTTGTTGGGGCTGCACTGAGTCGTACTCAGTTGAAATGAAGACTTTTAGTTTGGCTTATACTGAAAAAAGAACCAGAACTGTAGCCTCGGTAGGAAGAGTTCTCCTGTCTCTCCCTCTTTATATCTCTCTCTTCCATCCTCTCTCTCTCTCTCTCTCTCTTTCCCTCTCTCTCACTCTCTATCTCCCTCCCTCTCTCTCCTTGTCTCTCTCCCTGACTCTCTCCCTCTCTTTCCCTCTCTCTCTCTCCCCGTCTCACTCTCCCTCTCTCTCTTCCATCCCCCCTCTCTCTCTCTCTCTCTCTCTCT
>JAVGVS010001848.1:0-14709 GCA_032718565.1 Distichodus sexfasciatus
GAAACGGAGCGTTTTAGCGAGTAATGGCGTTTACAAACAGCGTGCGTGTTTACATCGCAAAAAATGGCATTTATGCGTTTTTACGCATTTACTTCTGTTTTTGTGCACGGAATATCTCACAAATACGTTCACATACAGAGGGATCTATTCTCGCCTCGATCGCGCCACTGAAAATATTGTGCGTCGTTAATAAGTGTCTGTGTGAACGCAAGCGGCGCATGCTGTAGCGTTTTAAATGACTTAAACGAAGCTTCGATTCTAGAAAAATTGCCTCGACCATTTTTTGTCATCGAATTATTCGAGTTATTGGAATAATCGTTTCAGCTCTAGTGGAGCATCTTCAAGAATTTGAAACACCCCCGGTCACAATCGGTACATTACAGAAACAAAAAGCACCAACAAAAAAAAAATCATTTCTGGAAAAAAGAAAAAAGAAAAAGAAAACCAAAGGCAAACATTCGACTTCTTTACGGAAAGCATCTTCACCTGTCAGTGCCAAACCTCAGTGTTGTTTGGATCAGTGCAAAGTGACAACTGCACAGTGTGCTAACGAGGCTGAGTCAACTGGTGATGTGCCTCATGATTTAATAATGAACTGAATCAGGACTAATAGTGACAAAAAAAAAAACAGTGAGCACCAGGGTCTTCTGGGACTGAAACAAAGCTAAAACTACCGTTAACAACGTGTGTAACGTGGAGGTTCTACACTCACTGGCCACTTTATTAGGTACACCTTGCTAGTAAAAGGTTGGACCCCCTTTTGCCCTCAGAACTGCCTTAATTCTTCGTGGCATACTTTCGACAAGGTGTTGGAAACATTCCTCAGAGGTTTTGGTCCAGATTGACATGATAGTAGGGCTGTGCGATATGGCAAAAAAAATCGTATTGCGGTACATTTTGAGCCCTAGGCGATAGACGGTATATATTGCGGTATATAATTCGATCTGTAAAATTCAACATAACTGTTTTGGAAAGGGTAACATATGTCCGTAGCAAAGGCATTCCAACAGGAAGTCGTATAATAAACTGTTAAGACATTTCAAAGTAGTTGTGAACCTGGAATATTTATTTGTTTTATTAAATAAAAAATATGATTTTTTTTTGAACTTTTATTGACAACAGTCAACGTAAATACAAACAATAATCACAGTCCTGAAACAATTTAAAGGGCTACATTTTTGCAACCTGTGCTAAAAAAGTTCTTAAAGTTCAATAACTTTCTTTTCTGTAAACAAAGCCCGAACAGATGAAAAAAATTAATTAAAGTGCAAAAAAGAACACTTTTTTTTAGTTTTAACATTAGTTTTATGCCAGTTTATGGCAGATTTTTTGCCAGGAACACAAGCCTGTCCACAGTCTCTGGCTTAAGAGCAGACCGGTGGCTTGTTACAATGTTGCCACCAGTGCTAAATGCCCTTTAGTAGCAGTAGCACAGGCTACGTTCACACTGCCAGCCGTTTTTTTGCTCAGATCGGATCTGTCTATCTTGACGGTTCACATTCATAACTACAAGCGACCTGTGTCTGACTGTAATGTGAACGCATCGGTCCTCCGAAACGTCACGCATGCGCACACTGATCCGTTTTTACACGGGTCAACTGCGTCACCAACAACAAAAAACGTCATATCTGTGGGACGACTCGTGGCATTAAAAATGGAGGCGTTAGCAGCTCACGCATGTGTCGCACTTTGCTCTGGAGGACGACAAACAGTGAAGCAGCTGAACATGAGCAGGTCGAAAAGGAGAAAAATAAAGTCAGGCGGCTAGCTTTTTCTGTTATCGCAGCTCTCCTCCATTTTTATCTTCCCGCGCTGCCGGTGCAGGCTGACGATGTCAGCGCATGCGTATAAGCAAAAAGCCGCATGAATTCCGATCTGAGCGTTCACATTTAGGTCGCATGGCCGCGAATCGGATACGTATCGGATTTAGTAGCACATAAGAAAGTGACACAAATCCGATTTGAAAAGATCAGATTTGCGTGTCCACACAGCCCTGAAAAGATCAGATCTGTGTCATATTAAGGCAAAAAATCCGATTTGAGTCACTTCAGCACGGCGGTGTGAACGTAGCCATAATGTTTGATGCCACGGAGATGTGTTTTTACTTGCTCGTCGACCTTGCCATGCAATTTGGGCATTTCGACTTCGCTAAAATACGTGCGGTTAGGTACCACGTATCGAGAATCAAGGACTTTAATCATTTCTTTAAAGCCGCTTCTCTCCACTGTTTGGAAAAGCAAAATGTCCTTGCACAAGAATACAGATATAGCATTTGTAATTTCCGTCCACCGCTGACTCCTTTTGTCATAAGGAGAGCCTTTAGAAAATGCTTGGGTGACTGAGGTCTGCTGGCCAACTTTTTTTTATCACTTGTGCTCTGAGACGGACTTGGCGTGTGAGAAAGGCGCATTCTTTGGCTTCTCTCATATTCAACAGCGTGTTTCGTTTTAAGATGGTAGAACAGATCGCTCGTGTTACCTCTTTTTGCAATTACTATCGCCCGGCATATTTTGCAGATTATGTTTTTCTGCTCAGTATCCGAGACCCTAAATCCAAACCATGTCCAGATTATGGACGTTGCAGCGTTCTTCTTAACGAGCTGCTCTTCTGTACACTCTCTCTCCATTTTCCGAAAACAAATGCCTCGTGCGCATTTGACGCGACTTGCTTACGTCGTTTTCGCGGGCGAGGAGCGAATGTTTCAGCGGTATGCCGGTATGATCAAAATCTCTATCGTTGGCCAAATTTATATCGCATGTCTTTTACACCGTTTATACCGTGCACTCCTACATGATAGCATCACGCAGTTGCTGCAGATTTGTCGGCTGCGCATCTACGATGCGAATCTCCCGCTCCACCACATCCCAGAGGTGCTCTACTGGATTGAGATCTGGTGACGGTGGAGGCCACTGGAGTACAGTGAACTCATTGTCATGTTCAAGAAACCAGTTTGAGATGATATGAGCTTTGTAACGTGGTGCACTATCCTGCTGGAAGTAGCCGAAGATGGGTACACTGTGGTCATAAAGGGATGGACATGGTCAGCATCAATACTCAGGTAGGCTGTGGCATTTAAACGATGCTCAATTTGTACTAAGGGGCCCAAAGTGTGCCAAGAAAATATCCCCCACACCATTACACCACCAGCTATTTGTGTTAACAAGCAATTGAACAGGTGTACCTCATAAAGTGGCCGGTGAGTGTATACTACGGAAGCGTATTGCTGCCACGCCAAAATAATAAAAAATATACGGCTATCACGTTATAATGTGAAAACGTCACGTCGGAATGTGTTAAATATCACGTTAAAACGTATTAAATATCCCGTTAGAACGTAAAAAATGAACACGTTAGAACGTGATACTTAACATTGGGGTGGGCGATATATCGAATATACTCGCTGTATCTCGGCTTGTTCCACGTGCGATGTAGTAAATGACTACGTCGTGACCATCGAGTATAAATCCAAACGTCATTGTTAAACAGACCGCACGTACTTCGCTTACGGGGTGCCGTACGGCTCGCCCCCCCGCCCATCCAGAAAACTCCTAGCGCATGCTCGTTTTGTACCGCTTTCGTGTTTCGCTTCTCTGCTCGCACCCCGCCTATGGCGTCACATCAATGCCAAAACTAGAGCGCGCAAAATGGCTTGCCGCAAAAATTTCGCGTGCGCAAATGTGAAACTCGAGAGCACAGAATTAAGAAACGAGTGCGCGGTTGTGATAACTATGTCTTTTTTCCTCTCGATGTGTTAACTGTCCTCGCGCGCAAAGTAGATTACCGACGAACGGCTTTTTTGTCGAGTGAAAAATCTACGCGCGCGGTTTGAAAGGGGCGGGTTTCGGCAGTTTGGGGGCGGGGTTTCAGTCAGTGAATCCTATTGGCCAATGGCTCCTGGTTTTGTGATTGACTGCACGCTACAGAAAGTTTATACGGAAAAAGTTCTTACACGTTTAATAAGCACGCAATCAATGGCTCCCCTTGCCCACTTGTCTGTCCCCAATATAAAGTATAAAGTTTGCTATATTATACTTCGGTTTAAAATAAAAGCATTTACTATGTTAAACTTTGGCTAAATTCATTATATTGGTGTCATTTTATGCAGTATAGGGCCGAATTTATCAGTTATACAGTGATTTAGAGGAAATTTTGAGATATATATCGTGTATCGTGATATAGCTTAAAAATATCGCGATATTTTTATGCCATATCGCCCAGCCCTACTTAACACATATAGAGGAGGAGAGCACAACAGGGTGCCATCTGAGCCCCCTAAAGCCCTCAGAGAGTGATGCGGGCAGCAGAACGCTGCTACAGGTTAGCTCTCCCTTCCCTGCAGGACATTTACACCAGGAGATGTAAGACCGGGGCAACTAGGATTGTTAAGGAATTGTCTCATAACGCACAGTTTCAGCTTCAGGATACGTTTCACTGCATTTTGCATACTTGTATAACTTGCATGTGACAAACAAAGAATCTTGAATCTTCTGCAATCAGGCAGAAGGTTCGGCACCATCGTGGCCAAAACGAGGAGACTCAGGTGGAGTTTCTAAACGCATGCCATTCGACTCCTCAAACAGGACACGCCCCCCCCTCCTTTCATTATATATAGGGTTATTATCTCAGCAGCCGAATCTTCTCAGTTTATCATAACCCATATTGTCATTTTACAGCTCATTTTACAGCTCATTTTATAGGCCGAAACGAGTCCAAACCGGCTCAAAATGACCCAAAACTTCAGCGTTAGTTCATTTTCAATTGATCAGAAAATACTTTGTTCCATTTTATAATGTTAGAAAGTAATCAACAGGGAAAACATAAATATGGAAAAATATATTATTTATCAAATAATTTTATTCTGTTTCCAGACAGATACCATATGAATCAAGAAGTGTTTCCACCTGCCACTAACATTACTTTTCTTCACAGTAGTAAGCCATGTTTCTGCGTAATAACAACTCCACAAGTCACTAACACAGTGAGTTTGGTCTTGAGGAGTGTTCACTGTGGTTTGTTGAGTTTAACATACGATGTGATCAGTTTGGATAACTGCCTCCAGTGAAGCCATTTCCTCATTATAGATGTGTCGGAGAGAAATACTGAATAAACATGTCTAACGTTGCTTAGTGTATGTTGTTTAGTTTGTTCAGAGGGGGGCTTAGGCTCTGCACGTGCCACTCATTTGTCATGCGGTGTAAAAACGTGCATTGGTCTCCGTCTTGGTCTCAATTCAGTCTCACCCCGCCCAGGTCTCAGTCTCCTCTCGGTGTCGGCCCTTTAGAGTCTTGGTTTTGTCTCGGTTTCGACACGCCGCGGTCTTGTTCTGGTCTCTGCCTAGGTGGTCTTGATCGAAACTCTATTGAAAATAACATTTTTGATAATTATCAGCTGATTCGGACTCATTTTGACCTATAAAATGTGGCTTTCTGGTAGAGAACTACATTTCCCACGTTATACGCTTTTACACAAGTACCTCTGGTTTTGTGCACGGAATTACTCACAAATACTTTCACATACAGAGGATTCAATGTAATGCCCGTTTAGTCTTGTGATTCTAACGGCACAATCATTTGGCACAAACTCAAAATACTCCCAGACGGCCGAGGTATTGGCCTTTTTGACTAACTCCGTGCCATCATTGCACTAAGCCTAGTGCTTCTTCGTTACTTCACCGGCTGTTAAATGTGGTCAGTCCGCATTCTGCTTTCTCGCGGCGCGTGCGATGTCCTACATTAAAATCACGCCACGTCGCTTCCGCAAGTTGAATAAAAACGCGGTAAAATTTTCATTTTTACAGTGTGTTTGTACATGGTATTTTTTTACCACACTGCCCAACTCTAATCTGGACATAATTTGTACCGACTGCTGCTCCAAGAATTCTGCATTAACTAATTTAAGCGAGTGAATTTAAGTGAATTCAAGCAAGCGATTATTCCTTTTTTTAATGAATACACCACAGCAAAGCACAGTACTACAGCGCACCACAACGAAACGTGACCTCTGCATTTGACCCATCCATCAAGGAGCAGTGGGCAGCGCCCGGGGAGCAGTGCTTGGGGACGGTACCTTGCCCGTGAGGTACTCGTGGTACCTTTACCGGCCCTGGATTTGAACCGGTAACCTTCTGATCACAGGGCCACATCCCTACCATTACGCTTCCAACTGCCCCATAGTCATAATAACGATTACGAATGATCAATAAAAATACTGTATATTTAAGAAAGAAATAAAAAGTTGGGCAGTCGGTGGCGTAATGGTAGGGTGTTCGCCGTGTGATCAGAAGGTCGCAGGTTCGAATCCAGGGCCGGTAAAGTTACCACTGAGGTACTCATGACCAAGGTACCGTCCCCAAGCACTGCTCCCTGGGCGCTTGTTAGCTGCCCGCTGCTCCTTCACGGATGGGTCAAATGCAGAGGTCACATTTGGTTGTGGTGCACCGTGTGGCGTGTTCACAATGACAAATAATCCCTCACTTTTAACAGAACTAAAAGAAGCCAATTATTTTATCTTTATTTTTTTTTGGTGATGGTGTAAGAATCTCACAGTAAATCCAACACACTAACAAGCAACAAGGAAACCAGTCTCTCTCTCTCTCACACACACACACACACACTCACACACGCACATCTGTCAAATGTCATCTTCAGAAACCTCAGACAAACTAATACATTCATTTCTGTTATGAATTTTTTATGGCCGAATCCAGCCACGAGAAACGCAGCAGGTGGAACCAAACCTAAAACTTGCGAAGATGTGGAGCGAGATTCTTTACGCGTCGAAGCTGCCGCGCAACACACAGCCTTTCATTTCCGAGGACGCAAATAACCGCCGCACCGATAAATCCAAATCAAATATTGTCTCTTGATGACTTATTAAAATGACAGCACTCGTTAAATAACTACGCCCATCAAAGTCTTGCCGTGCTGAAGAACAGCTCTGCGGGTTCAATCAGTAAACATAAAGCAGCCATAAGCATCGTGGTCCATCCTCTCAGGGGGTATGACTCACCACACACCAAAGACGTCTTTCAAGTTCTTGCCAGAGTTGGAATTCACTGTCTGAAGGACTCAAAAAGCGTTTTCTTTTTATGTAAAGCCTCCTCAGAGTGCGCGTGTGTAGTGAGATTCATCTCAGTCAGGCTATTTTTCCTAATTCTTCAGACTGTCAGCAAGCTGGGATGGCAAAGTGAGTTCTCGGCAGTTTTAAGGACGTATTTGTCTTCTGAGGGGGCTTTCGCACCTACAGGCTTTAGTCCGCTTCAATCCAACTCGAGTTCGTTTCCCCTTTAGGTGCGGTTGGTTTGGTCTGGTGTGAACACGGTAATCGCACTCGGGCGCGGACCAAAACAACCGCATCGAGACCCCCAAAAAGAGGTGGTCTCGATCCGAATCAGTTAGCGAACTCTGGTGCGGTCCTCCTGGTGAGAAAGCATGCCGAACCAAAACAGGACCAAAGGCTGCGAATCACGTGATATACATATCTTTTGGATCTTCGGGAAAAATTTGGCACGATGAGCGTATCACTGTTCCTCCTCATTAATGCGCACCACCTCCTGTACTTTCACGATATGCGCCTTCGGCGAACGCAGTGCGTTAATACGCCGTTCTCCAGCCGTAACCGCGCTTGATTTTCAAACCCAACAATTCGTCTGAAGTGGTGAACGCACCAGATGTAGAAAGTAATCACCAGGGCCACAACCAGTCCACGTAGGTTCTCCATCTTGAAACAGTACCTTCCTGTACCGTATATCTTCTAGTAGTGGCCCGTCTCTTATTGACGCCCGTTTCCAATAACCGCCGGGTTTGAAGAGATGTCGCGACAAACAGACGCCGGTCTCCTTTAAGCGGCGGTCTGTAGTAAAAGATCACGTTGGTGGCATCACTGGCAAGAAAGTTCAGTAGACGTCTACCGCACCTGTTTTTCATGCTTACGGTAATACCGTATACTGCTTTAATAATACCGTACTGCTGTACTGATCATTTCATGAAATCCTGAAATGTTCATCCGGTGTCGTTGCCTACATTTTGTGGCCGTAAATACGGTACCATACCGTATTTTACCGCCAAATGAACCCCGTTTACCCATCACCATTCCGGCTGCGAGGCGAATAATAGCCGGTCTCCAACAACCGCCGGTCTCTTTTAAACGCCGGGCCGTCCGAATAATTTTGGGGCTACTACTGGAAGATATACGGTATTTACATTTTTGTTCACGCGGCAAACGCATCTGACCAATAAGCGGAGAGAACGTTCGCGCGTGATTTAAAGTGACACGTTTTGGTACGCTTGGATTTTTTGCCCCGTGTGAAAACAAACCGAACCAAGGAGAAAATGCTACAAGTTTACAAAATGATCAACTGATTCGGACCAGAGCAGGCGTACTAAGGTGTGAAAGCACTCTAAAAGATTCGAGATTTGTCCTCAAGAAAAAATCATCTTTAAAGAAAAGTACCAGCTTTTAATCGACAAAACAAAGTCAAAAGGACAAAGGAGAAGTGCAGTATTATTTAGATACACTAATATCAAAGTCAACGGAAATACCTCACATTCATAGCACCTGTGTGTGTGTGTGTGTGTGAGGCTCAATGAGGTTGCCAAATGTGAGTGACGCTGTCTGTCAGATAGAGCGCAGCACGTTACCTCACCCACTTTGCCCCACACACACACACACACACACACACACACACAATGTGTGCCAATCACAATGACAGAGCTGCTTCATCCGATGCTGTGGAAATGTCACAGGTGCTCCCTCACGCCACTGCGCCTTCGATCGGCCCCAGTCAAAGCCGGCCGGCGGTGTATAAAGCCATGCATTATGCATGCGCGCGTAAGCGGCCGCCGCGGACGATATCGACACGCGGCGCTAATCCACAATGAATGCAAACTCCGAGGTGACGCCATCAAACTGGCTGAATATTTATATCCCCGACCCTTTCCCCTGAGCTGCCCCGTGTATTCCTCCGCAGGGTCTCGCGCATCTCCGGTAAGTGTGCATAATTGACACGTCACTCACAGGTCTTCATTCATCCACAGCGTCCAGATGGGTTATGAGGATATTGGCTGTGTGTATCACTTGTGGTTCAAGGGATTTCACACTGTGATCCGTCTTACAGTGGTCTCACAAGTAGATGTACGGTAGGGGTGGACGATATATCGAATATACTCGCAGTTTCTCGGCTTGTTCCACGTGCGATGGAGTAAATGACTATGTCGTGACCGTCGAGTATAAATCCTAACGTTATTGTTAAACAGACAGCACGTACTTCGCTTTTCTGCCCCGTCAAAGCAGACAGCTCGCTCTCCCGCCCATCCGGAAAACTCCCCCGCCTACGGCGTCACATCAGTGCCAAAACTAGAGCGCGCAAAATGGCTTGCCGCAAAAATTTCGCGGGCGTAAATTTCAAGTCACGAGCGCAAATGTGACACTCGAGAGCACAAAATGAGGAATCGAGTGCGCGGTTGTGATAATATTGCAAACTGTATTTTTCCTCTCGACGTGTTAAATGTCCTCACGCGCAAAGTAGATTACCGTCGAGCGGCTTTTTTGCTCGAGTGAGATTTCTGCGCGCGTGGCTTGAAAGGGGCAGGTTTTGGCAGTTTGGGGGCGGGGTATAGGCAGTTTCTGCCTGCGATTCCTTTTGGCCGATGGCGCGTTATTATTTTTATGCCGTATCGCCCAGCCCTAATGTAGGGGTTAGCTATATGGGACGCGAGAATAAAAAAAAGAATCGGCGACCACACAGAAAACCTATATCTCCTGTGGGCGGCACGGCGGCGCAGTGCTCGCCTCGCAGCTAAAAGGTCCTGGGTTCGAGCCCCGGGGACGGCCGTAGGGCCTTTTTTGTGCTGAATTTGCACGCTCTCCCCGTGTTCGCGTGGGATTCCTCCCACAGTCCACAGGTATACGATGTAGATTGATTGGCGACTCTAAATTGGTGTGAATATGAGTGTGATTGTGTGAGAGCGTGCAAGTTTGTTGGTGCCTGCCCAGGGATGTTCCCCGCCTTGCGCCCCTAAGTTCCCGGGATAGGCTCCAGTCCCCCCGTGACCCCGGTTGAACCGCTTAATGCCCAACTGGGGTCGCAGGGGGTCCGGAGGCCATCCCGGGAATAATTATCTTAATTTAATTCACTGGTATAGGTGTTTGGTTTTATGTCGTCTTTGTCCATGCCATAACTGACCTGGTTCTTGCTGTGACCACATGCAAATGTGGAAGTTAAAAAGTGAAGAGTTTTTCTTGAGGAAGCAATTGTTCTCAAGACTTTGGGGTGGTTTACAGAAATGATGCATAAATTAAACGAACAACTTTCAAGCATATTAAAGAAAACAACCCCTGCAATTTATGATTACTGTATAGTAAAAGTTTTCAACACTAAAGTATTTGGGAAAAACCGTAACTGTTGACGAAAACGAAAAACCAATCCCCTTGCGAGTTTATCCAGCTGATGTGAGATCAGGGCTCACTGCCGACGTCAATGCTGAGTTCCAGAAGTTGTTGATTAAGACCATTAAATGCCGGTTCTGTCAGCTCTAAGTGGTCCAAAAAAAACCTGACGTCTTGACAGGCACGGATGTCTGCGAACCTCCCTCACATTAAAGAGAGGACATTTCCATAAAATGAGTGCCAGTATGAGTAATAACTTGTCAGGCTAATGTGAGATTTAAAAAGAAACAATACTGGCGACGAACTAGATCAAAGTTAAACAGACTCCACCGTGTTGGCGTACAGAAGAGCGGTACATTTTGCTTCAAAGAGATTTTCTTTGATTCTCTTCTTCTCAAACAGAAACCGAAAGAAGATGTTCGTGATCATGTTGGTGTATCTGAAAGTTCATTCCGTCAGTCAGACTTTATCCTAAACGTTTCGGACTAAAAATGCAGAATAGCAAGGTGAGAGAGATCTGTCAGCACCCCTGGGTAGGACGCTTATAAGAGTGTGTGTGTTCTTCTGTGTACATGTACATTTTCGGGTGGCTATAAGAAACTAATTTCTCAGCCAAAAAAAGGCCGAGAAATGTGATGCGTGAAGTTTCTGGAGAGTTGTAAGAACATTTTTGGATGTGAAGCCCAGTCCTCGTAAAAGATTTTATGAGTTGTTTGAAAAACTAAGTAAGAAGACGACCAGAGTGTGGGTCATTCACATTTGAGAATGATCATTTGTGACCCTCTACGGCAAAAGCAGTCGCTTGTCGCAAATTTCCCAAATTGAGTTATGATGTTTTCATAAATCAAGCTTCAAAACGATACCTAGATGGAATGAATCGGACGACATATGACTGAGATATCAACATTCAAAGAAGTCGGGTTTCTCCTGTCACGCCAAGTGAGAAGCGGAGAAATCTGCCGTCGAAGTTGACTATCGCCGTAGCACTCACAGACGCTCGGTGTGGTCGCGGCTACGTTTGCATTTACGGTAACCTACGCTGCATTCACAGCCACACGGATAGCCTACCTGCGTTAGGTTAACTGAAGTCGGGAGACGGAGATGGATTCCAGAGAAATATCTTCACGCTAGTCAACCAGTGGATTTAGCGTAAATATTGAAGTAGAGCGGTCAAAACAGAAACTTTTAACATTCTGCTGGAATTGAATTCCTCACCTCAAGAAAGTCACGTTTTTAGGATGGAAAGGGTAAGTTTTTCAGCCAAATTTATTCACAACAGTACATTATAGACCTTCCACTGTTTCAAAACACTAAAAACAAAAAATCCAACATTTTACCCCACGCAACATAAACGCTCATTTTTCTCGGAAACCTCCATTGCGACAAGCGACTGGTTTTGCCGTGGAGGGTCACATTTTGGAAATCTAAAGCCACTGTAAAATGGGGAACATCCTTCACACACTGGAGGCAGATGAAAAGTATGTACACTTTAATTCCCACTTCTGATAATAATAGTAATAGTAATAATAATAATAACTAGAGAGGTACATTTTCTGAAGAAAATGTGAGTGGTGCTTGCCGTGGCAAAACTTGGGCCTCAATATTACAATGTTTCCTTCAGTTCTCTGTGAAAAACAACATTTAAACTGCTGGTATAGCAGTGATATGACAATAAGACAATATTGCTTCTATTCATATTGGTAATCATGTTAAGAGCAAAATGCTAATATAGTCAGCATAATGCTAGCAACATGCTAATATTGTTAGCATAATGCTAGCAACATGCTAAGCACTCTAGCATCATGATAGCGACATTCTAAAGCTGTTGCTAGCAACATGCTAATATAGTTAGCATAATGCTAGCAACATGCTAATCAGCAAAACGTCATGCTAGCAACATGCTAAGCACTCTAGCATCATGTTAGAGACATTCTAATGAAGTTGCTAGCAAGATGCTAATATAGTTAGCATAATGCTAGCAACATGCTAATCAGCTAAATGTCATGCTAGCAACATGCTAATCACACTAGCATCATGCTAGGAACATGCTACACATGTTATTAACGGAATGTTAACATAGTTAGCATAATGCTAGCGGAATGCTAATGTCATTAGCATCATGCTATCCACGTGCTAATATAATTAACATAACGCTAGCGACATGCTAATATTATTATCATAATGCTAGCAACATGCTAAGCGTGTTAGCATCATGTTAACAGCATTCTAATGATGTTGTAAGCAACATGCTAATATAGTTAGCATAATGCTAGCAACATGCTATTCAGCTAAACGTCATGCTAGCAACATGCTAAGCACGCTAGCATCATGTTAGAGACATTGAAGTTGCTGGCAACATGCTAATATAGTTAGCATAATGCTGTAACATGCTAATCAGCTAAGCGTCATGCTATCACACTAGTCATCTTTAGAACATACTACACATGTTATTAGCAAAATGCTAATATAGTTAGCATAAATACTATAAAAATACTAACATTGTTAGCATCATGCTATACATGCTATGCGATGCTAATATAATTAGCATAAAGCTGTAAATGCTAATATTAGCATCATGCTGTAACATACTAATTGTATTAGCACATCATGCTAACAACATCTTAATAGAGAGTTGCTAGAAGTGGCTTATGAGCATCATGATAAATCACGAAAGGCTGATTGGTTGCCTAGTGTTGCCCTGTGCGTGTACCACCCCATTCCCGAATAGGCACAATTTGCCACCTCTTTCATGGGTCTCGACAAGCAGTACAGAAGGATTCTGTGCCAAAATCACATTCTAAGTCAATGGGGGCAACTTTGGGGGTCTCTTGTGCTTGCAGAGGTAAAAACCTATACCTCTTCTGCAGGGGTATCGACAACACAGCTTACAAACTTCTTCAAATGTGGTAAATTTGACCTTTCTAAAATTCCTCTCTGCTACAGTCCGTCAAAGTTGGTCTCAATATTGAAGTCTATGGGATTTTCCCCATTCTATGTCAATGGGAGCAGAATTTGAAGTCTCTTGTGCCGGGGGTAAAACCTATATGCCACTCCCTGCAGGAGTATGTTCTGACACAGGTTGCAAACTTCTTCAAATGTGGTAAATTTGACCTTTCTACAAAATTCTCTCTGCGCTACAGTCCGTCAAAGTTAGTCTCAATGTTAAGTCTATGGGACTTTTGGGGGCGTTAATTGCCCCTCTTGAGAACAGTGCTCCGCCACCCTAGAAAAGTCACCTTTTACCCCATTCCGATTAAAGTATACGATTCGATACCTCATTATTAAGGTCTCGACAAGCGATCTTGGGACTAATTCTGGCATGAAACTTTATACGGAAGAAGATTAAGAATAATAATAATAATAAGCCCTGAGATAACAATAGTAGTGCTTTGTACATAAGCACCACTAACTAAATTGCATTTTCTGAAGAAAATGTGAGTGAACCTTGCAGTAACCAAAACTTGGGCCTCAATATTACAATGTTTCCTTCAGTTCTCTGTGAAAACAACATTTATAACATTATACTGAGTATAGCAGTGATATGACAATTAAACAATATTGCTTCTATTCATATTGGTAATCATGTTAAGAGCAAAATGCTAATATAGTCAGCAAAATGCTAGCAACATGCTAATATAGTTAGCATAATGCTAGCAACATGCTAAGCCTCTAGCATCATAAATAGCGACATTCAAAGCTGTTGCCCTGGCAACATGCTAATATAGTTAGCATAATGCTAGCAACATGCTAATCAACAAAGCGTCATGCTAGCAACACTAAGCACTCTAGCATCATGTTAGAGACATTCCTAATGATGTTCTTAGCAACATGCTAATATAGTTATGGCACATCACCAGCAACATGCTAATCAGCTAAACGTCATGCTAGCAACATGCTAATCACACTAGCATCATGCTAGGAACATGCTACACATGTTATTAACGGAATGTTAATTATAGTTAGCATAATGCTAGCAAAATGCTAATATCGTTACCATCATGCTATCCACGTGCTAATATAATTAACATAACGCTAGCGACATGCTAATATTATTAGCATAAAGCTGGCAAAATGCTAAGCGTGTTAGCATCATGTTAACAGCATTCTAATGATGTTGTAAGCAACATGCTAATATAGTTAGTATAATGCTAGCAACATGCTATTCAGTTAAACGTCATGCTAGCAACATGCTAAGCACGCTAGCATCATGTTAGAGACATTCTAATGAAGTTGCTAGCAACATGCTAATATAGTTAGCATAATGCTAGCAACATGCTAATCAGCTAAACGTCATGCTATCACACTAGCGTCATGCTAGGAACA
>JAVGVS010001849.1:0-14706 GCA_032718565.1 Distichodus sexfasciatus
TAATAATAATAATAATAACATGCAAATATGAGAAATTTCGGAATATACCCCGAATGTATCTGACATGTCCATGTTATTTTAATTTTCATTTCATGATGTTAACATTGATTATTTCCTAACATACTATTTTTTTTTTCTCCAGAACATTAAATAATACAGCATCCTCTTCCATCATGGAGAAAGGGGAAAAATAAAGAAAAAAAATAGCTACATAAGAGTCACAACTCTTGAGAAGGCCATTACAGCCAGAGCATTGATTTTGAATAAACCACTGAACGTGTGGCTCTACTTGAAGCACATTTCAAAATGTCACAATTCTGGCCTGTCAGGCTGGCACTGGCTTAGAGCTGTTTAACCTGCACCGCCCTGCGAGAGCGAGGCCCAAATCGCTGCTTTAATATCGCATCACTCTGCCATTGATTTCATGTTAGTTGGCCGGTGCACTCCTTTTTCTTGAATCAATTTGAAAATATAAGAAAACCCTAGGCGAAAAGGACCGTAAGAGGTTATAACCTTTGATCCCTGCATAATTGAAAGAAAAGGTCAATGCTTCCTGGCACCATATGCATTTTCTTTTCCATTAAGTATTAACTTTACTGCTTATTGTCAAAGATGATCGACTTAATGCAGTATGAAGATATTGAAGAACCCGGTTGCTGTACTAGACATGTAATGGCTAACCCGATATACGATTTGGTGTCTTAAAATGATTAGTAATTTCAGCAAAACTTTGGCCTTAGGGTTGTTCAATTAGGAAAAATGAAACATATGGATCCTGTATTTAAATTTAAACATAATTTGTAAAAGGATGACATTTATTCTCACCCCTCCCATGCTTATTGCTCCTTTCTACTGCCCCCTTGTGTATGGTAAGGAGCAAAAAGTTCCATCTGTGGGCTTAAAGCCCCCTCTGCCATGCTGTATCAAACATAATTAACATCTCATTTACCCTGTTTTAAATGCATCTCTAAAGAACCCTCAACATGTCCAGACTATTTTTACAAAGTTAGTGCGGTGACATCACAGAGAAGAGACAATGCCAATAACGTGATGTAATACGGAGTAATAAAGTAAAACGATGGTGTAATGTTAATATTAAGCTATTCGGTTAGCCCTGAATAATCACGTATTCAGCTCAGCTCTTGATAAATGGGGTTTAGTTGAGATGTGACATTGAGCTGATGCAGTTAAATGTCAGTTGAGTGTTAAGTGTCTTTTGGCTGCGAGAGCCCTTTTCTTCTGCATCACTGGGGAGCTTAAAAAAGGGGGAAAATGGGGGAGAGGGAGAGAAGGGAGGGGAGAGACTTGCCCTGGCCTCTTCTTTCTTTCACACCTGAACTGCTCGTAATGAATCACTGGCCAACACAATATCCACTCCCCTGGAAGAGGGAGAGAGGCCCTTGAGCTTTAAAGCAGCATCCATCTGCACATAAGTCTCCTCCTGCCACCTCGACTGCAGCCAGTAAAACAAATGCAGTGGGTCATCACTGCCAGTCGCGCTTTAAGGGCTCGACGAGAAATGACTGCGCTTTCTTCCCTTCCTCCCCTTACCCAGTGGCCATGGTGCAATATCAGTCCCTCTAGTCTGCCCTCCTTAACTCTCTCTCTCTCTCTCTCTCTCTCTTACACTCTCTCTCTTTCTTTTTGCGCTCTCTCTTTCCCCCTCTTGTGTTCTTCATCTCTCTCTCTCTCTTTCTCTCTCTCTTATACTCTCTCTCTTTCTTTTTGCGCTCTCTCTATCTCCCTCTTGTGTTCTTCATCTCTCTCTCTCTCTCTCTCTCTCTCTCTCTCTCTCTCTCGTGTTCTTGCTCCCTCTCTCTCTCTTTGCAGTGGAGCCGAAGCAAGAAATCACTCCCATTCAGCCAAGGACACAAACTCACATCACACACACACAAGCACATACACACACATACACACACCCGCCCACCCACCCACAAACACACACACACACACACGCAGAGGCACGATCTTAGTATAAATATCTCCAGCACTCTGGATAGCTCCGAGATTTATTCTCCTGCCAAGGCAGCAGAAAATTGACTTGTTTCATGGAGGCAGGCTATTGACACACTACCGTTGGGAGAGTTAGAGAAGGAGAGAGAGAGCGAGAGAGAGAAAACCAAGACCAGCTCCCCACCATTACAGGATAATGTAATCAGCAGTGTGGGAAATGGCTATGAGTAAAATGGTACAGCTGACATTTATATAAGAGGATATTGATGACATAAGCTGAGGAGGCAGGCATCCTCCCCTCTGCTCCCGTGGATTGATAAAGAACCTCATTTAGCCAGTATATCATTCTTTTCCCCAGAAGAGCAGGGGAGAAACTGCTGGGCCCGGAGCGAGGCGTGATGGCAGGGGTAGACAGGGATAGACAGTAGATAAATAGGCTCGAATCCTAGCCTAACCTTTTCAGGCAAAGCAGGCAGGCCAAAAAAAGGAGAAAAAAGCTGGGGAAAAAAAACCCAGAATCTACCCTGTGCCAGTGCTTGGAGGCGACAGATTACACGGGTGATGTACAGTCAGGCACTTTGATACTCTCTAATCCTGATGGCTTTTTAGCGTGAGTATTACAAAAAGGAAGGTTTGAAGTAGAGAGAAAGATTGAGAGGAAGAACATTTATTTTCCCCCTCACCCTCTCTCTCTCTCTCTCTCACCGCTAGCCCAGTCTGAGAGAAGAGCGAGGAGCCCAGGGATAAAGGAAAGATGGTGAGGTGAGCATGAATTTCTGCTTGTATCAGCATTCGCTCAGGCAGACGGAGAGGAGAGAGGGAATTATAATTTAGTCTGGGCACAGCTCAAGGCCCATGTCAACCCTAAACAGGCATCCTGGATGATTATTTGAGAGGGAGGACGCTCATCCCATCTAATTATGTACACCGAGCCTGTGGAGATTCACAAAAGCTCACGTCAGATGTTTTAAAAGCTTAGACAGAGTACATTAGTAGACGGGAAAAACCCTAGTGGGTAAACTCTAATGTGGTGCAACACTTCCTTTAGATTCCTTGTCTTGGTGCTGCTTTTGGAATTCCTGCAAACCCACTAGATCAACTTCGGATGTTACGTTCAGTCACAGGCATGGAAATCTGATGCACATCTACTCAGTATGTGGCCCAAAAAGATCCTCGTTTTGCCACATACACCATATTTTTAGAAAACTTTTTGTACTTAAGAGAAGCTGGTGTATTAAACTTCGAACACTTGTAACAGAGAAAAAAAGTTATGACAACTGCTTTCCAGATAAATGTTCAGCGACTTTTCTTATGCCATCCATTCATCATCGTGTTCAATTCAAAATATATTAATACATTTGTTTATGTGCTCCAATCTATTTTTTAATACTAATTGGCCCCTGACCACTGAGTCCTGGCATAGCTCATGAACTGCTAATTTCTTTGGTTATCAAATTATACATTCTAAAATATAAATAAATTGATGAGCTACGACATGTGAGTAGTTTAACTCGACGGGGTGCTGAATGACTCCGTGCCTCTGGCTCTGCAGGTCATAATGAGTTATATAAAGCGTTTATTTTTATCTATAAGAAGGTTATCCTTCATCAGCATAAAAATACTTTCCCATAACAGTTATTTTTGGCCATATGGAGATGGCAATATTAAGATACTTCAATCATGGCTCAAGGACATTTAAGACTAGCTTTCAAAATCAGAAAATCAACATTATCAAGGCTTTGGGCAAAGTATTTTGTTGTTACTTCTTTACTTTACATGTATAGCAAATGTCATTCCCAGACCTTTCGGCATATGCATTTGCTTAATGGAGGACGGGGGTAATGGCCTTAGTAGGGAGTGAGAAAGTGAACACTACCCTCCTGCGTGCGATGCTGAATCTATTACACCACACTGTATTAGTGATAAAAAGCTCAGTCAGTCTTTATGACGGTGGTCGGATCAAATGTTTCCTTAAGCGGCCCACGGCTCGCCTTTATTCTCTTTATTCTCCGCCACTGGCAAGATGGAAGGCCTGCAGCGCACCTTTTTGAAAAAATGACCTCAGGTTTCCTTGAGGCCGGCCTGTGCGTGGTCAGAGGCTGGCTACAGAAGCTTGACCTCTTGCTGTTTTTATTGTAACTCAATCAGAGTTTCTGGACTGACACCCGAACCGGGTGAAGGGCGCAACTCAATCCCCTGCAACACCTCTAACAGGCGTGACCGCCCCGCACGCATACACGCCCCACGCAGATAACTCAGATTTATTACAATTCCCCCTTTTCCTCTGTTTGTCTATAGAATTTCCACGCTGCCAGCGGCTGACGTTCTACATTGCTGTAATTAATCAAGAAAAAAGGCGTCTTCGGTGCAACTCGTTTTTTTCCGGAGGGTAAAATCTGTCACTTATACTAGATCTAAAAACTTTAATGTTTTGATAGAGTATCCTGCTTACTTGCTAGCAGCTCAGGCTTGCAGTGTGAAGTAGGAAATTAATAATTAAAGGGGATATGCATTTTGTTCATGCAGAAAAGTAGACGGATACATATCAGCCCACATTCTATTATACTAATAGTATCTTAAAATAGTAATGATGGAGGCCAACAGAATCAGAGTGAAGTTTATTGCCAAGCATGTTGTCACGTACGAGGAATGTGCTTTGGTTGTTGGTGCTAAGAATTAAAAGTAAAAGAATTTAATGTATAATCTATTTATCTATATATTTCTATATGTCTATCTATCTATCTATCTATCTATCTATCTATCTATCTATCTATCTATCTATCTATCTATCTATCTATATGGGGTACAACTTGCAGAGTATGTGTAGTATAAACTTGCAGAAAAAGGCTTGAATAGACAATTTTCTGTCCTTACTATACACACACACACACATACATATATATACACACACACACACACACACACACACTATAGGCACTAATAAAAAATATTAGCACTTCTTCTCTTTGTGCCACCCTCAAAAAAAAAAAATATATATATATATATATATATAAATAAAAAATAAATAAAACACTCTACACAAGGTGAGCGATTGAGTTATCACTCGTATCTCAATTCCACAAAACATTTTCCTCAAGACCCCTCATCTCACCCAACCTTTGAAATATCACGTTCCTATTGGGAAACTTAATGTGACTCTTATTGTAAAGTCTTTACCTCAACTTCAATAAACCAACATGGATCATTACTGAATTGCATTTGTCACACAAAATCATCTCGGTTGTGATCTCTGCTCAAACCTTTTAACGAGCCGGAGCTTGGTGTGTGTTATTTCTGTCATATTTCATCCACTTTCTGTCATAAACATTTACCGCCGACTCTGTTCTTTCTCCCATTTACTTCTATGCCGCTCTACATCACCACGAGAACACGCGGATCGCGGTTCCTGTTTTGAGGTCAAAACCCTCCAACGTATTAATAACAGAAATCACTCATCAAACTCTAATTTTGCTCCCACCGTGACCTGGAATGCTGCTGTGCTCTGACAAATGGTAATGTGTATAGAAACAGACTAAAAAGGTGACTCTTAAAAAAGCTAACCTAAATCTCGGGGATAACATAGAAACACAAAAACAATAAAAATGCTGTGCTCTGACTAATCGTCACTTGTGTAGAAAATGTCCAAAAAGGTGACTCCGAAAAAGCCAACGTAAATCTCCGGGATAACATGGAAACGCAAAAACAATAAAAAAGGTGTCGCGGATTGTGTTCAAAAACGCTCTTGGTGTGTTTTTCGCGTGTTGGATCAGCTGCCAGAGCGAGGCCTCGGGTTTAAGCCCCAACTGGTAATATGGGAGCAGCTTGTGTGGCACTTTGACCTCTCAGCTGACTTGTGGACTCTGACTCGTAGCAAGGTCAACGTCTACATCAGATCAAACATCCAGATGGGTAAAGAGAGAAAAAGAAACTGTCACACCAGTCTAGACTGAGCCGCTGAAACGTATCTCTGGCTTTCTGCTTATTTAAACTTATGTGATTTGGTTGGTTTGACCCCTATTAACCTCTGGACACAGCACTAAACCGCTACGAGGCTGAAACAGAGTTTAATGCTACATGACTAAAATGCAAACGGACCAGGGTCCTTTATGTGAAAACGCATGATATTCACAAGAAAGCAATTTCCATGCACTGTAAAAAAAATAATGCAAATTTATAGTATAATACTAAAGTATAGTACTTCAGATATGCTTCAGAAGGTTTCAAGCTTGCTGTATATATATAGTAAAATACTGTAAGTAAATAGCTGTAGATTTACAGGAGTTGATTAAAGTATGAAAAGTATGATTAAAAAAATCAAACAATGCAGTTACACACTGTAACTGTCTGCTGTTATCTTATTTATGTCTTTAAAATGAATTTCCGTACTTTCATTAAGGTTCAACATTTTTACAAAGTCATACTCTGTCAGACTCTGCATGACAGGTTTCTTAATGTGTTGTTTGTCACATGTGTGCTGGCAGCCGCTGGCCCGCTATTTGAAACACGTCCTGCACCATGTCAAACGCTACCATATGACGCGTCTGGTGTTTAGCCTTTGAATTGATCGGTGTAATACCGTCACGTAACAATAGCTAAGGATATCCGCACTCGCCGCCAATCGCTGCACGAAGGCCGCTAGGAGTTTGCCTCGCATTTGTGACAACGTGACAGGTGCTGGACTTCGCCTCGCGTTTGCAGAACTCCGGAGGGCAGAATTTCGACAGAGAAGGGGCCGAGAAATTAACCGCAACACGCGAGGGATATTCCCAAACCGCTACGGCCTTTATGCTGCAAACACACACAAATTCACAATGAAAGTAGTTTCCGTGCATGAAAAAAATTACTGTAAATTTACAGTAGAATGCTGTATTTTAACACCAAACAAACTGTATTTGGAACTGACAGTTCAATACAGTAAATATGACGGTCTAGTATGCCAATGTTAGAGTGTTTGCTATTTCTAATTTAAAAAGGTTTATTTTTGAAATGCAGTTTAGAATGCAGTTTACATTTTACCTTCTTTCAGCTATGGTTAGTTATTGACATCTTTCAGCAAATTTTCCTGTCACTAAGTACTGATTCAGAACTTTAATAAATATTACTTTTACATTTACATTTATGGCACGACTTGCATTTTCCTAATTTGTGACAGCAACTTGGGGTTAAGGGTCTTGCTCAGAGAACAGGTGGTGGTACACTCTTAGAGCGAATGTGTAGAAAAATGACACAAATCATGTGTAGCACTGATTGTAGTTTACACATGCTGTGTTAATGTTTCATAAAATTGTGTTGGAAAAAGTCAGATCTTTTACACATCGTTATGTTTAGTTTTAAAATGTGCACATGCATTTGTTCACAGCATTCAACACAATATGTGTAACCACGGACAGTGTGTTAATATTACGTGTTTACACATCTTTGTGTTACCTTTCTTGACACGTTCAGTGTCAGAAGTGTTAACACAGGGAATGTGTTGAAATTAACACAAGAAATGTTGAAAATTGACCCATTAATGTGTAAGAATTTGATACAATTTGTGTCCATTTTAACACATATTTTCTAAGAGTGTAGTGCTGGAGGTAGGATTCGAACCGACAGCCTCTTGGTATCCTAAACACTAGACCTCAAAACTACACACAGAAAGAAAGAAAAAGTAATTTTTTGGAGGTGTGGTTTCCCAGATGTTAACTCACTTATGTTACACTTAATAGTAGATTATGTAGAGCAAAGTGTGAATTTATTAGCAATTACAATTATATGCAATATATAAATACTTCCATAATATATGATATATGTAATATATCATAAATTCGTAAGTCGTGTCCCGTATAATGTTGAAAGCAGCTCCCTCTAGGTGACAATAGCTAGTATCTCATTTGTCTCGCCATAAATCGTTGTTTATGAAATGGATACTGTAAGCCCCCCCACGCAGGCTGCCGAGAAAGAAGAAGGGGAAAAAAACGTGCAAACATTTTTCTACTCAGAAATCCCGTCAGTCACTTTTACGAGCGGGGCTGGTTGGATTATCAGGGGTCAGGGGGGGCCAGGGCTGGATTCCTGTGCCGACGCTGGGGCCCGGACACTCGTTAGGAGCGCGGGGCGGGCATGCAGGGCACTCGGGAGAAGGGCACGGAGAACACGGAGGAGAAATAACATGCCAAGAGCTCAGAGCAGAGCAGAGGTCAGCCGATAGTGCCCTCTGTTTTACTGTCTTTAAACATCTGTGAAAGTTGCATACCTTTTTAAAAAATGATCAATTATGATGAGGCACTGAATTGATTGTACTCTACTTGCAGTGGTAAGCAGGGTCAAGTAGTAAACTAATTTCTTTTTCTAAAGAATCTAAATGTGGTTCTGAGATTATCTAAAATTAGTTCTTTATATACACAACCTTACACCCAAATAATGTCAATATATCAATTTTTTTTAAAAAAATCTTTGTTTAGTAAGGGGACACTGTAGGAACAGCTTTATGTTAGGTGCAAGGTATAAACATTTGGTGTTGGGAAGTCGCTAACTAAAATTAACCATGTTACTAACATTATAATTTTTTTCAGTAGCGTATCAGTAACTAAGCTTCTCTTTTTAAATTGTAGCTTTTCAAATGACTATTTTTACCAATAGTGATGTAGTGTGGCAAAATGCTATAATATCACAAAATTTTGAACTAGCAGGTGATTAGTGAGGGTAATTGGCAGGAGTTTTTAATTGGTGTTGGACCGGCAGAAGCAACATCTAATAGGGTGCTGTGCATCACAGTGCACTCTTGGCAGCTGTGAGATGGAGTCAGAGGATGGAGTCCACTTTGGCCAAGGCATTACATTGTTAAAAAGAAAATCACATTATTTTCAACAGCATGTTTTACATTTTAAGATTTATTTTGCAAATAATAATAATGATGTTATTGGATGAAATACCTTGGAAGTAGTTTGCTAGTCTGTAGTTTGAAGTGTGGCAAACTACGATATCAAACCAGTAACTAGGCTGTAGCTTAGCTACTTTTAATAATAAGTAGATCGTGATTTGACAAGTTTAAAAGTAGTTCTCTGGTAAGCTCAATCTTAATGTGACCCCGCTGACCCAAACGCCTGTTGCCCACAACACCGGGCAGCTCATGTAAAAGCCTTTGTGTAGGCATTTAAACGGCACGGTCCAATCTGAGCTCACCGCTGTTATTGCAGCCTCACACAGAACAACACTGGCAGCAAGTGTAGTGAATTATTGCCCGTCCTCTGTTTGCCAAGCACTTTGCCATGGATGCATATCCTCAGGCTCTCTCTCTCTTTCTCTCTCTCTATCCCTCTCTGGCACTCATAAAACTCATATTTATAATATTATTCCACCTACTTAGCATATTTATGAGAGAACCTGGTGGGAATTTTTCTCTTATTTTTTTTTTTTCTGTGCTTCTTTACAACGAGACTCAGAAAAGAAGAATGGGCCCAACACCTCGAACCAGAGAAAACCCAGGCTCCTGTACGCCAGTCTAGAGCCGTCTCTTCCACTTTTCATTCATTACCCCAGACTTAGTGAAGGCTTTCTGTCGCTCAGCTCTGCCGTCAACGCTTAGGCTCAAACTTGGCATTAACTATTCAGACGAGGCCGAGTGGTGCACCCGGAGCCGTGTCATTATCCTGTCTCTCTCAGCCGCCCACCGGCCCCTTCTCTAATAACGAGCGTTGTGAATTATTCAGCTCTAGTTAGGCGCAGATCTCGAGCCTGACGTGCAACGCGCATCATGAAGTCCATCCATCCATCTCCTGCCTGAGTTATGGTCGACACAAGCCTCTTTTCCTCCTGCTCCTCCTCCTCCCTCCTGAGTCTTTAATCACACGGACGGAGCACCGAGCTAAATGCTGCAGCTGGGCCCTGGCAGAACAAAAGGAGGAAGACAAAAGATTTGGGTTTTTGGATCTTTTGGTTTCTCCTTTCCTGACACAAAATAAAAGCATGTTTTGACTGAAATGTCTGTAAAATGACTAACGTGTCATGACCGGAAATTACATAATGAAAACAGTTGATGGTGGAGGATGTAGTTTTCTTAAAGACTAACCGATACAAGCCTTTAAAGAATACTTTTAAATTAATGATTTTTGCAAGGGCGACATGAACACGTAGATATCAGCTGTGCCATGCACAGTGTCCACTTGAGTGGACAATCATTTATAGGGTTTGCCTGGATTATAATTCACGCATGAGCAAGTCTTAAGTTATTTTGATTCTGGTCAGACATGTACAATCTGATTTCGCATTCTAGTGTGTTTTATTTAGAACTTTTTTTATAGTGAATTAGCATCTGATCAGCTTATAAATAAATAAAATACAATGTGTCAAAAGCGACCTCTGGACCTCTGTGCATTTGTATAAAATTTGAAATTTTTCACTCTTGCTTTCAGAATTGGATTAGCAAAAATAGTTTTTGTTATTATAAAGTTATTGCATCCAAACCTTTCATGCGCAGCTAAAATCACTTGTGAAATAACATATCAAGAAATTTGTTCATAAAACCCTCTTACGCAATTTTAACGAAGAGTCTTACGTTCGCCAGTGTGTTCTTAGTTAAGATTTGGTAAGAACATTTGGTTGCTGCGTTTTCTTCAATTCTACAGTTGCATAAAATTATCCTATTTAAATGTTTTAACTGTCATAAAAACAAGAACAAAGAATGTCCAAAGTGCGCCCATTTCGCGCTCAGAGGAAGGCGCTGCTATATCGCTTTGCTCCTGACAAATTGTAAACAATTTGGATTTTACAATATTTTTAGCTATATAAATTAAATAAATAAATAAACTTTTTGCCAATGTACTTTTTGGTGTATCGGGGATTTTTTTTACTAACATTTGCCAAAGTTTTACAGAATGGTACAGAGGCCCTTTTTGAATTTTACAATGCAAACTCTATTAAATATTTGTAACTGCTGAAATAACATCTACTGTCGTTCTTTCTGATGCTCTTTCACTCCTCTTTTTCTTAGACTCGTCTAATCTTAATCTGTTTCCTCTAAAAGCTTTGACAAAATATTGTACACGAAGCTAAAAAAAAAGCCACCGTGATCACAACCGCAGACAAAAGATCCGCTCAGACTGCAGACAGCAACTCCAAGTCTGTTTGTCGGAGAGCTTTGGGGCTTTACAGTCATTACGAGGCTAATTAACAGGCACAATTATGTTGTAGGAAAGCTCATCAAAGAAATGATGGCGAGATGGAAGCTAACACAACTGTTTTCTAAATCAATGAATATGTCATTAACATCTAGTAAATTAAGTCATCTTCCCCTTTCGCCCCTCCTCGTACAGAAAACAAGAAGCAAGTGCCGAAAATGTCACCCGAGCGCACGTCACTAGCTCGGAAGAAGCCTGTCAAAATTCGGAATGACGCGAACGTCGAGACACTTATGCATTGTGTCAGAAATATAAATATCTGGGAAAGTGCCAGGCTGCAGTGTTTGGCAGATCTTAACTACACTTGGCAATGCCATGCTCTATAGAGATGGCAGAAGAAGCTTTCATACCTATGGGAAACACACCTGAACCTGGTGAGCGTGTAAACATTTTCCACACGAGTGCTTTTCAATCCCAAATCCATAGAGAGAGAGAGAGAGAGAGAGAGAGAGAGAGAGAGAGAGACAGAGAGAGAGAGAGAGAGAGAGCACACAACGTGACACTCGTTCCAACTGAGATCTTAATTAATTAGCTTTGATAGAGGCGCTAATTGAATATAGGTATAGATTTCGTGTCTCCTGACTGCTTTTAAACTCGCAGTGTGGCTGCATCCTTTGTCATAATTATTTTTTATTAATTTCAGCAATTTCAAACAATCCAAACAAGTCAATCAAACAATTTAATCAATAAATCATGATAACATAGCTCTTTTATTCTCTTCAACTTTTCATGTTTACGAGTGACTGTGTGACACACCTTACAGGAACCTTAAGAATTTAAATGTGCAAAACTGGAAATAGCAATATATTGTGATTTTTTCAGTAAGATAAACATCTTAAAGATAAATCAGCTAAAACATTCTAGTATAACGTAGCAAAGTTAAACACCAAACAGGAATTTCTTTACAGAAAAGAAAACAAAGCTCAAACTAAATGAAAAATAATAAATAAAATAAAAATAATTTGTGTATTGTAAAAAAAAAAGAGTATATAATATATTAGTATTTTAGTGTATATTAGTAACTTCTTTTATTTTAAGGAAAATTTTAAACAGCAATTGAACTTAAGTTTTATAGTTGATGTTTTTTTTTCTTTTACAGTGTGTGGTGTATTAACACATTCACTCCTAATCATAACTGCAGTTACAACTTACACTTTTAAATTAATCTTCAAATTTCAGTTTCCATAAAGTGTCTAAATTGAATGTGTAACAGTCAAAAGTCGAAGTTGGTTAATATTCCAGAAATGATGGCATGAATGTTTTTATTTCTTTAAGTAAATGAAAAAAGTGTTAACTCATTTTTGCAGTGTTGTTACAATTATGCATAATGTTGCTGGCTCTCACAAGTATCAATCACTGTGTTACAAATCAGTTTAATTTGGAGACCCTTAAATATTGACCAGAATATGAAATTACAGAGTTATTAAGTAATGTCAAAATCATTATTAATCATAGAAAGGGTGCCCATATTTTACGAAACCTTTTGTGTTCTCTTTAATTATGTGTGTGTGGGTTTTTCTAGGGCCAGATTGTCATGTGGGAGGGGTGGGGGGTGGGGGGGGGTGGAATCTTGCCTAAAACACTTAAGCTAATTTACATTTAGTCTGCGCTATGTACATGAATTTGACAGAAACTTTGAGACATATTTGTGCAGTTAGGCAAACAAGTAGGAGAATAAAATATGTGTATGAGTCTGTGTTTTAGTCTAAGCCCTGGGAGAGTAGGACTCATCTGCTTTGCTCCAGCAGGTGTGAGCTGCTGTTCTCAGCATTTTTTCCTCAACGGAGAATCAACTTTCTGGGGGGAAATCCTTCAAAGCCTCTGTATTGCATTGCAGCATACACATAGATTTTTCACACACACGCACACACACCCAACCCCCAGCTTCTTTTTTGAGGTAAATCAAACACATTTACAACCTCCTGCCTCACACATGCAGACCTCCCAAGTCTTTTTAGGAGAGACCGGAATGGCGCATATGCTCCAAAAAGGTCATGTATTTGCGCCCCAAAAAGATGCTACGCATTCTACAGACTTGGGTTGGGTGATATAACTTCAAATCAATATCACAATCAATTGACATTAGTTTTTGTCCTTATAATTCACTAATATGTTTTGCACTGTTAATATGCTCAACTATTAAAGCTATTAACTACTAAAGACCGCATATTGTTGTGTTTTTTTAAATAATCAAAGGGAACAAATGAAGAGTAGTGATGTAGTGGAGCAGAGTCACATGGCAACACACATGGTGGTATGTTTCTTAGGGAATAGTACAAGAACATATACTGAAGTATTAACAGAATTTATTTCCAAAGTATTAACAGAATTAAAAAAAAATACATATTATTCTTAAAATTGTTTTTGGTGGGTGGATGAACTACAGGATTGTGTAAGAGCAGAAATTGTCTATTATCTGTTGTTGTGACTATTTGGTCATATATTTCTCATTTATTCTAGTGGTCAAATGTCAGTACAGGTGTATACTCTTACTCTCTCTCTCTCTCTCTTTCTCTCTCTCTCTCTCATTAGCCATTACTTGCATAAAACCTATAGAGAATGCAGAATCAGGGCTAAGCAGGTGACATATGTGCTGACTGTGTTCCCAAAGATGCAGAATAGTGCACAGTGTTCTCCACCACGAGGCAGAGTGCTGCTCCTAATTACGCAACTGCAGGATAATGTGTTGGCTTTCATTTAAAGCGGTGCTTGGATAGGTTTTATCTCCAGGTGTGTGAGTCTCTTTAACTCATATGCACATTGGTAATGTTGCTGTAATTTAAAAAAATGTAAAACTGCTTAACTACACAGTAAACATACACCATATTTTCAGAGTAGTTGACAGTGCTGCATTAGAACTTGTACACTAAAAATGGCAATAATAATAATAATAATAATAATAATAATAATAATAATAATAATAATTATACATAACTTTTCTAACACATAACACATTATTTTTCTTATCTCTGTCACGTCAGGGAGTGTCGGCATGACATGAGGCGAGGTCACGGTGCAGGACATTTATTGAAACACAAAGAACAAAACACAGAACAAAAAACCAGCACGAGGGCCACAACCAAAACCAAACAATCAAACAGACACTAAACACAGGCAAACATAAACTGGCACGAGGGCTACAAACGGATAAGGGCTTACATGTACAACAGAGGAACAACACACCGACATCAGGAGGGTAATGTGAGGGTGGACCAACAGAAAACAATGGGAAAGACTGGGCTTAAATACTCATACACAAACAAGGGGCTGGACCAATGAGACAAAGGGGAACCAATGGGACAGTGATCACAAAACAACCAATCAAGGACAACCAATGGGAAGGAGAGGGTGTGACTACAAAGAACTAACACACAGTGATCATCCAATCAGACACAATGGGAAGGTGGGACATAGACTGAGTGACAGAAGACAGTACACACAACATGGCCGAACAATACAGTCACAAAATGGCCGACACAGCACACACAACATGGCCGAACAATACAAACACAAAATGGACGACACAGAACACATACAACACTAAACAGAAAACACACATCACAATGTTCCAAGTCCAGGGGGAGTCATGACA